>JAPSES010090279.1:0-50352 GCA_029822895.1 Maxillicosta whitleyi | reverse complement strand
GAATTTGTGTGTGTGTGTGTGTGTGTGTGTGTGTCTATATATATATATATATATATATATATATATATTTGTGTGTGTGTGTGTGTGTGTGTGTGTGTGTGTATGTATATTCTTATTCATTCATAACCCTTAAAGATTACATTCTGTCGTACACATATTTAATTATTTTTTTAGAATTGATCCAAAAAGTGCGGTTTGTTTTGCTCCCCCCCAACTTTTTATTTGTTAAATAACTTTCAAATAAACACTTTGTATTTTTAATTGACCCCTTCTTTTAAATTCTTGTTTATCAACACCTAAATAGAAATAAATTGTTAAAATAAAAACTGAAAATGCACCTTAAGCTTTTATAGCATTTTGTCCCAGGCCCATATCTCTTATTACCATTATATAAATGTAATTCTACTGAAAATACTTCATACCATAAATGTAACTTAAATGCACTGGGGTATTTTTTTAATATTATACTTGACTGTAAACAGTATTATATCACTATGTTCTGCCTTAGCCAGTCTTATTCAAAGATTACTAGAGTACTGTGCAGCTGGTTGCTCCAAAGCCATGGGCGGTGTGGGGGAAGGGTGAATACACAAACATACACACACACCAAGAAGGGCCACATGCCAACCTTGTGGAGCTCAACTCAATGACACAATGTACCAGTCCCAGATAAGCCTTCAGTATCTGTACTGGGAAGGAATGAGTAGTAACACAGGGTCTGTGTGGCAATCAGGATCCACAGGTTATTGGGGTTAAGGTAGTCTGGAACCACTGGAACTAAAACTAAAGGAATAGTTTATGAACATACAAGTCCACCTATTGGACTGCATTGTTAAGGCAGCCTTCTTAGGAAAATTTGGGATGAGTTTACATACTTACATGTGTTAGCTGATACTGATTCTACAACTTACTGTGATAACATGAGAAATAGTACAAATGCATATCACAGTGTCAAAAATGAAATCTATGATGGGCCATGTTTGTGGCTTGACCCATTGGTTGGTCAGCTCCTATTTTGATACCTTGTGTTAGTATTTGTGTTGGCCCTCATCATCTTTGGAGCCAGAAGTGATCATTTTTGGAAGAAAGGGATGACACAGTGATAAAACTTACTGATCCAGCACTAAGCACACCCCTGTCACACTGCTAACTACAAAGTGTTGTGCTAAAGGCTACCAAAGAATTTCAGCTACTTGTCACATTGACACATAGCTGTGATATCAATGTTGCCTCCTTGCTATGCATAACAACACCAATTGACAGGCTAGCATGCAAGCTTTACTAGCAAGCTGGATGTTTTAAGTAAGTAATGATTAACATTATTGGAAAATTTCCATTGTGTTTATAGTTGTGATACTATGTTTTAACTTTTGATTACAATTACATTGGAGGTGTCTATCAGGAAAATGATCAGAAATGTCAAATTCAGCAGATGAGCTGTCAATAAAACATGGGAAAATATTTCATAGTTGTAGTTTTTTTTTGTATTGGAAGCTATTTGGTATACATTAAGATACTTATGCTTTGGGTTCATTTCTAGTGTTGGTTATTTCCCTTTGGTTGGCCAAAGATCCCATGTAAGTGCAGTTTTCAAGATCATGTGAAAAGTGCTTAACATTGTGTTTCAGTGATGTTATTTTGGATCAGGGTTGCTGATTAGTTATTTCCTCTTCCACAGGTGCAAAACAAATGTGCGTACTAGCAGTCAGCTGGCCACCAGCCTTTGTAGTGTTTCCAAATGCAGCTTTTTGCACAAGACTTGAGGCAACACATATCCTCTTTTTTTTATTTGTGCCAGATCGTTGGCTTGGTGTGTCACGCAGGGTGACTAGACTAATCTTCACAGATATCTATATATTTTATGGGTATGGCTGCACGTAGTTAAAAAGCAGTATGTTGTTTACACATAGCCCTGGTAAGTGCATAGCTCAATAGATAATACCAATAATAATGTATTTATTTGCAATACAGTACTTTATACCAAATTCAACTTACTCAACCTGATGTGGTTTCAGTGTTTAGTGTTTCAGTGTCTGAATATATCAAGATTTTTATGACAAAATAAAATCAGGGTCACCTGTATGTTATGTGAAGCACTCTGATTGGCAACACACATTTCTTACTACACCTACTTGGTTTTGTGTAATGTGTAGTCCCTAATAACATCTTTGTAAAATATGATATCAGCTCAAAATAATAACTGTAAAATTTACCCTCTACAACACTTAAATCATCCATAACACTGTGTGTGTGTGTGTGTGTGTGTGTGTATAATGGTTAAATCATGTTCACATATAAACACACCACCACATTGTGTTTCAAGTGCAGCAAGTTCTTCTTAATGAAATCCAGTCCAAATGTCATAGCGATGTAAGTCACTGTGATATTATTTGATTTTAATGTAACTCTGGTCATTCTGTAAATAGCCTATCTGTGAGAAGCAAGCCCTCTTTCATCTAAGCATGTAGTCATTTTCATTAATCAGAGGGAAACTGAATGTGTAGCTTTATGTTAGCCAAATTTGTGGGATGTATCAGAATAAGGCTGAATATTTAGCGACGGGGCAGGATTGTCATTCTTCTTTATTCCACTATCTGTGCCTTATCTCAGAGATAAGTCAAATTACCACATTCTTTTGTATGGATTTAGCTAAAAATACCAATACCGCATGCGCACATGTTCCATGCTATTCCAGAACACTAGTGCTAACATTAACCACTTTTACACAGTGATCATGGAAAAAAAGGTGAGATGGTGATTCCACCTTTTTTCCACCATTGACCGATTTACACAGCCAAGCCAAAGGAGTAACACAGGTGAGGCAGGCTGGACTTTTACAGAGCAGAACTGCATTCTGGAATTGAAGGGGTGATGACGCAGTGTGTATAGTGTGACCTAGCCTATAACTTGGGGATCAGAAATACCCCAAGCATAGAGGTGTTGGCTCTCAAAACAACAATGGAGGATGGATGGAGCGGAGTGATGTTTATTTTAGTAACAACAGCTTGCGGATTCTGGCGTCTTCCTAGTTCGACATCTTTCTGGTCAAGTTGATATGTATGTTTACTGTACACGGTCCACGCTCATTTTTAAATCCCCCCTCGGTGATGGGGTCACACAAACAATGCGTCATTAAAATGTCACACCTTGGTTGCGAATTGAGAGGTGTTCCTTTTACATAGACTTCCGGGATCACGATTCCACCTTCATCACAGCTCTGTTACTACCTCCAGAGGTGTTACAGAGCTGTGACGGAGGTGGGACCAAATTATTCCACCATTTCGTTTATACAGACTGGAACGGAAGTGCTGTGTAAAAGGGGCTACTGCGAAGCTAGGTTTTGCTAAGTGAAGGTAGCATCATGTCTGAATTTTTACCCTGGCCTCTGTTCTGTAAAAGTGATTGTGCGTAATTAAAGTATTGGATTAATAGAGTTATAGTACCTAGTGAACAATAATAAATGAACCAAATAAACCAACAATGTTTATTATGATAGCTACCTGGTTTATGATGTTTAGCTATATGCGTACTGTTAAAGAATATCTACGTATTTTGCAAGATGTCTTCTCTACTGTATTTAAGAGTATAATTTTTGGATCAAATAAAAAGTGAGCACTTCCATTTCCTCTACCGTAACCTTACCTTGGTTGTTGTCAGCTGTTTTGGTTCTACTAGCAGATCTTTGACCAACAAAACCCTCCTAACCATGCTGCTATTCAAGTTGTACTTTTGGCAGATATATCATATTATGGGAGAAAGCGGCATTGACATTGTTATTTTCCATCATCATTGACCACAATAGAACATTTACATGAGTGAGTAGGCCTTTCTGGATTCCAATATTACAAACCAAATGCTTATGTACTGAACAAATATTTGAATAGTTGACTAGGTCCAATCCTTCTAAATTTTGATGTATTTTGATTGGCTGACAGTGTTTCCATTGTTCCTGAAACCAATCTGAAAATGATACTAACAATATCATCGGCTAATGTTGTTTTAGTTGTGTTGGGGCTTCTGTCATCCAGTAGTCTGAAAAATCTTGAGAAATGTATATGGGTAATTGTTATATTTATCTCCTAGGGTGGGGATGTTCCTTATTTTAATACAAAATAATGGAGAAATAGATGTAGTTTTCCTAATCTCAGTGGGCAGGTGTGTAACTAATAGCTTCGGGTATTTACTCTCATGATATAAATGGAGACTAACACTTTTAATATGTCTGTGAAAGCATTAACTTTAACAGCTCGATGACACCACAAATATTGTGTACTCCGACTCTGAAATGGGCTTCATCAACAAGTGTATATAATGTTATTTTTCTGATGTGTGAGACTGTAATTAGTCTTGAAAGTAGACTTCTTTTTCTGCAGTCAGTCTCTTGGGAGTATCATTACGGGATCCATTTGTCTTATTACTTTACAACAGTTGCTGTGGAATTGTTTTACATTTACATCGAGGCACTGAAAAAGATATTGTTGAGGCCTCGCTGTATATAAAATAAGGGGGGCTTTCATCTCTGTAGTGGTGCTTGGAGGTTAAAGAACAAGTCTAAGATGTCCTGCAGTCTTACTGCTACTAAAAAAAACATCAGAAAGAGATGGAATTGAAATAGCCTGTTGCATGTGGCTATAGCAATATCAGTAACAGTGTAGTGTGGACACTATTGTATTATTTTTGAGGAAAAGGTTGACCATCAGCAAAATGAAAAATTGTTTTACTTGCCTATATATAAAATATAACTTTGCTGTATTTTAGTGACTTTGTCCATTGGTGACTTCAGTGGCTCCATAGGTGCAGGTGCATGGTACGACAAAGCTCTAGCTGCAGAATTTCCAAGGTAAAAATATAGGTTTTCTCTGTAGGGAGCTTTAGGAGTCATGACTGCTGCCCTAAAAGTCCTGTATTGTTTTTTCTTTTTCACACCATTATTAAAGCAATAAAACATTGATAATTACCCCATCTACAGTGATCTCACTTTATATGGTACTAAATATCATCATTGCTATACATTTTCCCATTGTCTTCATGATTTATTTTGTTGGCACTGTTACCTAAAACACAAAACGCTTCAGTGCTTTGATGTTTTACCTGCATATAGATGTTGAAAAAGAATTCTTCATTGTTCAACTGCAAGATTCTGAAATGCATGTACCAGTCCAATGCCAAAAACTAGCATTTTTATGCAGCCTTTGTGATAACTGAATTACAAAAACTACTCAGTAAAACAAATGAAAATAAATGTGTAAATCAGTGAATGAATGACGCCTGTATGATCTCATGAATGCATTATCTAAGGAATGTTTTGAGGGAATTTCTTCAGAATCGGTTTGACCATTCATTTGTATTCAGGGATGATGTGATGAGATTTTGTCACAAAAGGTTAAAGGTCATGTTATCTCTGATCTGTCAAACATGAGGGAATTGCATGACCACATTGTGATTCATGTAATTAAACTTAGAGTTCTTGTTTTAATCAGTGAAAGCTCTCTAAATTTTGCACTTTTGGCTTGTGAATTGAGCTCTGTGGAGACATACTTACATTAATAGGGCTTAAAAAAACTGTTTATAGAGTAATTGATTATTTGGGAATACATTACACTGAAAAAGTGCTAGTTGCAGGTGTATTATAAACATTTTTAGCTTATACTGGATTTATTTGTCATGGCTGGTGTTTTTCACAGCAAATGTTGAGCACAAGAATATGGTTAGTTACAGAGCAGGCAGCTGATTCATGTTATCCACACAGAACACATTGATTAGCCTGCCTTATTAAATCACAGAGGAAGAGATGTGGAGTAGCACACTTATGTAACCAGTGCTCATCAGTGTTGTGAATTGAGAAGGGAAAGACAGAATGGACAAAGAAGTGCAGTGAGTGAAAATGTCTTCCCTGGTTAGGTAATGGCCAGACATGAGATGGAGATGCGATGTTTTTGGAGTTGACATAGCCTAGATCAGTTTGGCTCCTTGCCCCATTTGGTGTAAAAGGTTTTATTGAAGCATGACCAGTTTGTTTATATGTTTGAGCTGAAAAGTGGGAAATATGTAAACCTCAAGTGATGTGGAATCAATTATTAACTAAGTGGCTTTAAGTGGTTATTTGTAAAGTCTGTAGTTAGTTAATGCTATTTTCATAAATATACCAAACTGCAGGATGAAATTGGTTTTAAACAATAATCACAGAACATGTAGGATGCATTTATTTAAGAGATGGACTTGAAAACATTGACACCTGTTGTTCTTTGAATATTTATCCTGATATTAGTTTATCATCATTGCCAACCGCCATTCTCCATAACAACATCTCATTATGTGAAGCTGGTTCAGTGGTTAGTGTTCGGCTTCAGGGTCGGATGTAGTCCAAACATTATACCAACCTAATCCTCACATAATAGGGACACACACGGCTCTGTTTATAGTACATTAGGTATCTGCACGCTTTAACATGTTAGAACTCGTGTCGGTGCTTACACCTTCATGGTCATATATTATGAGCTGCATGAACAATGTTCTATTTGAATCCACTAAATGGCCGAGGCCTCTGCGGTTTTGCACATTGTCCCCATGTCTGCATAGGTTTCCTTTAGGCAAAGACTGATTGTTTGCCGTGACAGCTATTGGATCTATTATTTACATCACATTCAGATGTGTTTTTTTTTTTTATTTCATTTTTTTTTCTTGTGTATCTGCCATCATTTTTGCGTCACATTTTATGACAAGTAAGGTTTCCACATGTTGTTGATGAGTTTAAGGCACCATTTATTGACACTACCAAAATTATTGTTCATTTTTATGAATATTTAACATCATGATATTTGTGCTGTGTGTATTGTCTTTTATTATGACTTTGTACTGATCAGATGTAGGCTAGCGGCATTAATTTAATTGTACTTTTCCTATAATAACTATAGGTATTTTATTGTATTGTGTTGTATTCTTTTGTAATGTTAACAGGCATCTTACGTTAAGATAAATATGCTTATTTATTTATTTATTTTTAAACTATTTTGAGTGTATAAAAATGAAACTGAATTTAAATGTGTAACCTTAATGTAATTGTCTCCTAGTCAAAATGGAGAAATGACTGTATCAAGGTCTTGGTACTGGTATTGAAAATGTTATACGATACACAGTCCTGATCAATCGGACTGGTGAATATCTGAGTATTGTCCGATTGAGCCCATGTGTGAATGGAGCAGGTCATTGCCCAAAGAATCGACAGCTATATTGTTGCTCTTAATCTGGTCTGACATGTGATTAAGCATTAAGCCACACATAAATGCGTTGATATGTTCAGTTGTTGACACAACACCAGCAGCTACTGACAACTTTTATAGTGTAATGTTTTCTTGCATGTTACCTTATGCACGAGTTGATGTGAATTATTTAACACATTTACTTGAAATAGTGAATCATCTGGTTTGATTTTTACAGTGACCATTTGGTTGTACATTATTTCTCACATATGACAAATTTTACTATTCCGTTAGTACTTTATTGGCTCTTGTATGACGTGAGTGTTGACTGGATCTTTTTCTAGTTAGAAAAATGTGTGTGAATTTCAACAGGATTATGGGACCTGAGTTTTGTGTTGTACTTTGTGTGATGTAGTGCTTCACCTCTGTTGCGCATCTCATATAAAGACCAAAATAACTGGAATACATTGTGGAATATCAAGGCAAGCCTATAATGGGATTTATTGCAATACAATGCTGATTGCTAGAGCAACTAGAACCAGCTATACTAATCCTCACAGTTTTTAGCAGTCCTGTACATAAAAATCTTATTTTTGCTAATGATCTTTGGACTTCCAAGTATAACAGTCTCTGCAGACATGGAGGGCTTGGTGAAATATACCTGATGTATCAGAGCTTATTTAAGTGCAAATTGTCCCATAATTTTTTGATGGTTTAGCTTCTCTTTTTCTCTCTTACTTTTCTCCATCTCTTACAAATGCTTATTCATTTAAATGGGCCAAGTAAATGGGCCAGTGTATTTTACAGAGCATTGCATCAAGGGTTGCTTGCAGCACAGATGTTGCTAGGCTTGCAAAAAAAAGTCAGATTATATCTTTTCTTCAAGATGAAAAGGGTTCGATTAGGGTATTTTAACCTGAAGGACTTTGTGTAACGTGACTTGTTACCATTATGAAACTATGGAGTTCAGATTGTCTCCAGATGTCTATTACTGTAGAAATAACCCAGATCATAGATGATGAGCTCTGAAAACTGAGAAGTTTCCTCACTTGTGTGTAGTATGTTGTAAAGGAAAATCTAAATGTACTTGGGTCTTTTGTTTTTTGTGGAACACATTGCCACTACCATTCAGTTCATTGCAAACTGCATACTGTAAATTAGATTATATATTGGAATAGCAAACAACTACGGACACCCAGTAATGAAAATTAATATTCTATTGTGCCTTTATACTGAGTGCAATGCATGGTGGACATGACCAGCACACTAATTTGCATGTTTCAATATAAAGTGTAGGTCAACCTGAAATAAGACAATGGTTCCAAAATGCTCCAACAATGACAGGGAGTTCACAGTTCAACACATCACTCTGTGCAAAACTGAACATTCTATTTTGAAATATTTCAGATTTTGTCAGTAGACAGTAAAATTGTGACACCATGGTATGAAGTTATACCAATAAGAAAAGTCCACACAAATAATCGGTTCTGAAAGACTTTAAATTGGACTGTCATAACATCATGGACTGTCATAAATATTAGAGCTGATGAACTTATAAGCTAATATACAATAAACAAATCTGTATTGGTAGACAGGTGCAGGGTGTACCCCACCTTCATCCTGTTGGTTGGAGGGAACCCTTTTAAGGATTTGATGTCGCTTGATGTGGATGAATCGGTATTAATGATGTCCTCATCTGAATTTTTTAGCTTCTGATCTGATTTTTTTTTCAGGATTAGTTTTGCTGATATCGATCTGATCCTGACTTTTCACAATGAAATTTTGATTTAAATTTAAAGTCATTATTTATGGTTATTATGCTATTATTTTACTAGAAATCACAATTGGCCTGTGTGGAACTTGAACAAGTATGACACCTTTGACTCGTAATAACCTTAGTATAATTTTTCCACCTTCCAAATTCATACTGTAGGTGGAATTAGAATGTTTGGCTCTGGTTTTGACCCACGGACCATGTGTTTGCCACTGCTGTAGCACGGCATAGGTGTATCCAGGTATTATATGGGGATGTGTTCCATACTATTTATAAATGTTGTCGTATTGGTTTGCTGTCTTGTTGAAAAATTGCTTCAGAATACATTTTAGCAACACTACTAAGTACTGTTTGACTAACTTGTTGGTGACTTTGTAAGTAGGCCAATTACTTTAGACAGTAGTTAAAACAGTGGTGTCTAGTTCCTGACAGCTCATTATATGCATTGATTTTGTTTTATCATTGAAATATTTTGACATCTATGCATTGGCTACATTTTCATTTAATTTTGGGACATTTTTTTTTAAGCTTGTTACTTAATTATGTCCTTATTTGTAGTTAATATTTGCATGAGTGTTATAGGAGGAAGTATGTTTCATATAGTCTAGTTCTGTAAGTTGTTTATTTTGGGTTAGATATTCATTCAAGATCTCCTCCAACCTTTATTTTGATAAATACAGAGGCTAACAAATTGTGATATTCTTTATGGATTTGGTGTACAATTGCTATTTTTACCCATTACTAACGAATATCAGAGTATACTGTGTTTCTCCTAAAATATATTTCCTATTCCTTGTTCATAACACTCTGTCCTACTTTGAGGGAATCATTATCAACACACTGATGTAAAATTAAAATCTACTGACACTGTTGGCAGTGACTGCAGAACAGAAAAACGATACTGCATGTGGTATACTTTCATCTTAAGACATGTATTTGAAATAAAAAGCACACAATTAAAATGCACGTTTCTGCATATATTCTGTTAATTTGTCCAGAAAATAAACAAGTCTTTGTATGATGTTAGAAGCTGTGAAGCTTTTATTGCTTAGACACGCACACATACTACACACAGAGATAAGTGGTCACATGGTTTGTGTGGCAGCCCCAGGGGTCAAGTTCAACGTTGTGAAGAATGTGTCTGTGCTCGGTTACCCTCCCCCCCTTTACCCACAAGGCTTTGAAGTTCACAGGCCTGCAGCCCCTCTTCCCTCCGCTGCAGAGAACTGGGTGTGATTATTTGTATCCTGCAGCTTCTGTCTCAGCCCCTGGGAAAGCCCCAAATCCCTGTTTAGTTTGCCACATGAATTCTAGGTATTTGAGAGTTTGATGCTGTTAGACATTCATAGCATTCACCATATTTTAATACTGACTCATTATAAAACTTCCTTTTCCAAGGAGTTAAGGGGTTAATACTGTTTATTACCTTTGGTGTAGGCTTTGATTTATTATTCCATATGGACATCCCCAGTTGTACTTTCATTGCTGAGTATGAACTATTGTGTGCAGATTGGTATTCATGGTTAGAAAGACCATGTTCACAATGGAGGATGCTGGGTCTAATCAGAGTTTACTTGTTATTTCTTAAAGGAGGGATATTTTACTTTAAAAAAAAAAAAAGGATATATGCTTTTTAAAACATTTTCCTGTGGTCTATATAAACTGTTAATGCTCTGCTCTGTTCAAATTGTTCATTAATTCAACTTTACAGGTCCATCTTTAACCCTATTCCTGACTAATGACAGAAAGATTTAACCAGCAACTGAATATTTTAGGTAATTACGTATGACGTATTTTCAATATAGACTACAACCGTTACTGACAAACTTATGGTGTAGCTATTTGGAGAAATGTTTGTCAGACATATTGGCCTTGTATGTGTAAATGTCGTGACGTAACTGTTTCTAGATGTATCAAATTAAGCAGGAATTAAAACGGGTTGTAGAAATACACTTGGGTATAAAGATAGCGTTGTAGCACCTGGAGGGTTCACATTCAAACTTTTTGAACTTTTAGAGTTCAAATACACAAATAATTGTACCAAAGACCAATAAAAGTGAGTTTAGCAAAATATGACCCCTTTAAGAGGAAAAAAATTAAATGAAAAGACTCATGTGCTTTGACTCTAGTGAACCCTGAGAGGGTACGTGTTATAGAGCTGCACAAAAATCATTATGTTGTCATTATTGTGGGAGATATTGTGATTTAAGTCTATTTGCTTTGTATGAATTGCATGAATAATAAACACAAACTCGATTTGTGCTATTTGTCTGGTATTTGTTGATACTGGTGTTTAATATTTTAGAACCAGGGCCCATTTAAAAGTTGGCACAAATCCCTAGCAGGGTCTAACATTAAGGTTTTTTCCTACTTAGTTATTTTTCTCGTGTTGTGCAAACTATTGTCACGACTTACATCTTACTAAAATCCATTATCTAATGACCATAGATGACATTACACAACATTTCTCCCGTCATATTTTTTATTTGCCATTATATTTACAAGTACATGGTACAGTAGTACAAGTATGTATGGGTGAATGTATTCTTATGCCCCGTTTACACTACATGGTAGTGTAAACGTAACTTGAACGTAACTGACGTAACTTGGCTTTTTTGTGTTTCCATTATGGAAAAGGACCTGGAATGTGGTACTGCTTTTTTGGTACCACCTCCACTGTGGTTCCAAGCGATACCATGGAACCACACTGATTGGTCAAACAGTTTTCTCTGTGACCTGAAGTTTTACAAAAATCAGATACAGAAGTCAGACATCCCAAGCTCCAAAAACTAAAGCCCCCCCGGACTGATAACTGTGGTGACATCACAGAGAAAGTAAATTGAAGCCCTGCCTACATTGAAAGCTTATTGGCTAGTTTTGCTCATTGAAACCAATCAGTGCTTTCTCTGGCCAGCGCTCGCTCCAACAGACACACATGCAGTAATGCACAGGTTTGATGAACACACAGTCTGTCTCTCACTTGCACAGTACGAAAAAAAAAAACAACCAAACAAAAAACAAACATCCCACTTAGTCTAAAATCCAGGATATTTTATCTGAGTCGCAGGCATCAGGGAGCAACTATAAATATTAGGGAGACTCCCAGAAGTTCCGGGAGACTTGATGTCCAAGAAGTTTAGACAGTGAATAGTGATCCATGAATCCACATGATGACAGAACAAAACTACACCATGGTCGGTTCAGGAAATTCAGTCTGTGGTGGAAGATGTAAAAATTCAGAAGAGCAAACACACAACGAGCGAGTTTTCAGCCACCCTCTGAGCAGATGACATAGAATTAACGCATTGGAGTAATGATTCGAGCTGGTACCATGTCGCGCGAACGGGTCATTCTAGCCTCCGTGCCCTTTGTGAACATGTGAACTACATGTTTAAAGTATGAACGCTGTTGAAAAATTGGACAGGAGGGCCTTCTACAGCCACACAGAACATGACTGTACTGTTGTATTCCACACGTTTTCCCACGATGGCAAAAAAGTTCTTTTCATATATCAAGCTGGTGCTGATGTTTTCTCCCAAGCTGCCGCCATTGTTTTAAGTGTAAAAGAACGTCACCGTCTGTGCCCTGACGTCAGCACAGAGGGAGCCAATGGCAGCACACTCACTTACTCACTCACACACAAAGGCTACTAATGCATCCTCCGACACACAAGAGAAAATACAGATAATTCATAAGTCTGCCAAAGTTGTACTGGCCCGCCTGATATTTTTACTTGCTCCGTGCAATCGGGCAACCGTTAATGTCAGACCCTGCCTAGTCTTTGTCTATGTTTGGGTCAAGCACTGTGTCCAGAAATGGTATCAAAACATGTTGGTGACTCTCAGCTTAATATTTCATTTACGTGACTATTTTGGTACAAATATTTACACACCAAACAGACAATTCACCTGCATGTGGTAGTTTGTCACCTCCTTCCATGAAACCTAAATGTAGGTGTAACTGTAGGTAACTTTTTTTTTCTTTAAATATAAGCTCCGCAATCACTGGGTCACTCACGCTAGTGTGGATGTCCTGTTCATTTATTAGTAATCTGTGGTGGAAATGCTCTCTTTGCACCTTGGCTTATGATAGCATTGTGAAGGCATGATGTGAAAGACAAAGAATGTATTCAGAGTAATTAGAAACAAATGAGAATGATCCGATCACTTTGTGATTTGGGTTGCTATATAGTGTTAGTGTGCTGATGGACTCCAATGTTTAAAATTACAAAAGGAAGCTATTTTTGCTGCAAATAATCAATTATATGAAAATGCATCCTGCTATAGCTGTTACATGTTTAGTTGCCTGTCCTCATCACAGCATATTGGTTTTGCCTACATTTCTGTATAGTAAGTTTCTTTTGACTTTTTCCCTTCAGGGGTCGCCAAAGCAAATATGCATGATTTGGAACAGGTTTTTATGTCGGATACCGTTCCTGACACAACCCTCTGTATTTATCTGGGCTTGGCACAATGAGACACTGCCAACTTGGGGCTACTTGTATAGGGATGTATAGCGTAAAGGACCTTTCCCAAGGGCCCACCTGGGGATCAAACCACCCATCTTAAACACCAAAGTCAGTGGTGTAAAGCACTAAGCTACCCAACCGCCTACATTTCTGTATAACCCTGTTTAATGTGAAGTAACAGTAGACTTTTGTCCAAATTGTAGCATAGGTGGCAGTTCTATACTTTAAATGCAAGTTGCAATCCACCTTTAAAGAAAATATGTCTGTGTCAGTGATGGCTGAAATGCATCAGTGGATTCAGATAGCTGAAGTGTTGATCAGATTTAGTATCCCAGTAATAGTAGTATGATATATTACTGACTGTCGGTGATTAATCATTTGGCACTGATCGGGCATTTTTTCTTTACAAATGTTCACAGCAAACGTAGCCTTGGTTTCAGCCAGTGGTTAATACCAAGTTTCTAAGCTGGAACTGCTGATTGTGACAGAAGGTAAATGCTTGAAAATATAGCTGGATGTTCGGTTTGAGATTTGTTTATTTATTTCTGTAGGTATTAATGACTTTGAATTAGGGTACTTTTATTAAAATCAATATTTTAGGAATTTCCATGGCCCATATGACATCAAGAGCCAAACAGTCAGTCTTTGGTCTGACGAAAAGATTCAGCCATAGATCAGTTTATTTACACAGTCTAATGCCTTTTGGTTATTTTGGCCATTGGACTAATCACAAGGAGCTAAGGAAGTTATGTCAGCAGTAACAGAACTATCCTAGGGCAACTCTTGATCTAAATCAGAAGTCTAAATCTAAATATATGCAATTACTATGGAAGAGTGTAGCTACATTCTGTGTCAGGAGCTGTAGGATTATGAATGACTGGGTACGCTCAGTGATCTGTAAAACAGCTGTCAAAAACGTATTTATACTCACTACCTTCCTGAAAACACCTGTTAGGCTAGTAGCCAGAGTCTGCACCACAGGGTACATTTTCTACAACTTGCAAAGTCCACAGAGGTGAGTCCAATTCTTCTTTCCTGACAAACCCCTGAAAGGTAATTATGGCATTTTTGTCCAGTGACACCAAAAACCATTTAAACTTTAAAAACATACTGGGAATTCACACCACATCTATAAGGTGATGGCAGGTTGTATTTGTCCACTCAACTTGCAGTGTGGAAGTAAAGTGAAAATGAATGCCGTATCAAACCTCACCTAAATGTTCAGTTTAGTTGTTTGCAATAAAGTCAGAGGTAATGATTTGTCAGCAATAGATGATTAATCTGCTTTGTTTTTGCTCGAAATTGTTGTTGTTTTATAAATCTAGTATTGGTCGACCTCTTTATAGTGTGCTATTTCATAGACAGAATAAGGATGGTGGTTTCAGGGCATGTGCCTGTCATGGGAATCCCTGTCACAGCTGCATGGTGGGTGCACATATCACTCTCTAATATGAACTGTGTGATGACTGCTGACTATTTGGGACAATGAAATATTGTTCCAAGCATTGTTGAATTTATTTCTAATTGTATTGTGACTAAATTCAGGGAATCACAGTCTTAGTTAAGAAAAAAAGTAATAAGAAATTAAAGGAGTCCTGTTGCAGGTTTTATTGGACAGGTTGTCCATAGATGGTCTTGAAATGATATTGCATTATTAGTATTTTTATCCACATACCATATTATTGTTTTACTGTTATATTATTTTTAGACCATGTTCTATCGTAAAGGGAGTATGGGGCAACATGTTGAAATCTATCCGAAAGATCATTTAACCTCTTTAAATCTATTTGAGTTACATCTTTCTTAGCTCTTATAAAATATAGGTAATAACTGTAGAAACTCAAGTGTTTTAATGAATCACCAACACAGTGGCAGCGCAGTAAGTCCAGCCGACTTTTATAATGAACCAAAAGTGGTTTTACAATAGTTTTTTTTATACCATTGGTGAAAAGCATTTATGTAAATCAGACTTACTGGATATTGGAGCTCAGAAGCTGGACCAGATTATGTATTCAGCAGCAGCCAAATGTGTTACAAAAAGTGGACTAAGCACCACAACATTAAAGGATTATAAAACACTGACTTAAATAAAGTCACTTAGCTGCATTAATGGACAAACAATCCATGTAACACACTCTGTAGGTGGTCCATTTACTGTGAATGTTAGCTGAATAGGTACATTTTGACAGGGCTATACTTATTTATTCAAACAATCTGTAAAGTAGATAATATGAAAAATTAAGATTCTTTTTTTCATGTATCTGCAGTAGTTGCCTAACTTTTATTTAACTGTTGGCAATTCTGCTTAAAGTACACTTACATTGTCCTTGTGGTGAAATTCAACACATTGTAACACACAAGGAGCAGTTGGTAGCCATTGGAAGTGGTTGGGGACCAACTCCAGGTCGATGCCAGTACCTTGGTCAAGGGCACTGACATGACCGTTAACCTAGCGTACATATTTTTTACTGCACAGGGATACATGCAAACTTTAATGTGCTTCCAAATGGGAATTGAAGTTGCTGTGAGGTGAAAGTGCCAGCAATATATGAAAAATCATATAGCATAAAGCCGAATTCAGGGGTGGGATTAAATAAATTGTCTTCTTCCCACTCCTTTTCGAGCATAAGTGAATGAATTTGAAATATTGAACTTGCATTTATTCTGTGAATGTATTTGCATTATCAGATACTGTTGTGTGCAGGTCTTTTGTGTTGTAAAGTGCTTACTCATTTTCTTGGAATAAATAAAATGAATGAAAATAACCCACGCTGTGAATATCTAAATCATCCTGTAGCACACATGGATGTAACAACATTCTTGTATCACTGAGAACATTTCCAGACAAATAGACTTGCCAAACTGACTGATTTGGCAGAGCCTGATTGGTCATCTGACCCAGACAGAAGTAGGGCTTTATGTTCACACCAGTATGTATGTAACACATGTGCTTATTGAATTAAATCACATCCTCTTGCAGCTATTTAATTAGACATTCTGAAACCACAATAAGATTAATTGCGCAGCTGTACAGTGTTCTCTTCTTTTTAAAATAATGAGCCTAGAGTTTCTCTCTCTCTCTCTCTCTCTCTCTCTCTCTCTCTCTTTTTTCTCTCTTTTTCACTGTAGGTAGGTTAGCCAAGTTTGTATAAGAACACATAAACACACTGTTTTGCTGATAAAGACATGACCGCAAAATCAAAATCCCTGTCATCTGGGCAAGTTTTCTTTTATGCATGAGGCTGTGCTAGTATACTTGTTCAGAGAGGGGACAAGTGGAGAGGTATTTTGCTGCTAAATGTCATGAGATCTTTGCAGTGCTCTGATGTATTGTATTGCATTCTGATCAGGGATTGCCTGGGTTCAGCTTTGCCTCACAACTTGACGTGTTTATCTGAAGCGCAGGATTACATCTGTGCTTTGGTGGAACTCTCATGAGGCTTGGAGAGGCCCATATTAAAAGTAAACTGATCTCATCATGGATTTGTGGTGTTAACATGCCCATAGTGATATGAACCATGTTTATGATGTGGTATTGTTGTTGATGGAAAGCTTGTGGTCTATTTCCACTTGAAATGATCACATGCGGTGATTTTATATCCTCTGGAAGGTGTGAAGTTGTAGTTGTGGTCTACTTATTATCATGATTATGGCTGAGATGGATTGTGCTGACTGTACTCATATTCTCCCAAACACTAAGGCAGTTTGGTAAGTGTTTGAAGAAATATTTCCATTTTAATAACATTAATGGGTGCTGCATTGAGGCTCATCATAGAAAAAGTATATCTGAAATAAGCACCGCAAGAGGCTATCCAGGTTGGAAGTAGTCGATGTAAACACTTTCATTGCAGTCGAACTCAGAAGATTCACTGTAGAGTGTATTAAAAGAATTAAATTCACTTTCTCACATTGCAGTGTCTATGCTAAAAGAACCCCTGATGCACACCCACATTCATTTAAAAGGATTATTGGTGGATGTACTAGGGATGTAACGGTACTAGTTATCCGTGGTTTGGTATGTGTTGTAGTTTTTGTGCAGTTTGGATGCCGGCCCCAGCTGTGTGCCAAAACTTAACAAGGATCTGATGGAGAGTCTAAAGACTTATTTATTTTCGCTTTACGTACATAGATAGATACATCCATTTCTAATGTTGTCATGTGTCACTACCCTCTTCCATATGTCCTGGATGTTGGAATGAGTGTTTCTCAGTCAATCCACCACAAGGCACCACTCTTAATTACCATACTGGCCGAATACCAAGAAAAGTACATTTATTTGAAGAAGAAAGTCAATAATAACAAACATGGTGATGACAGAGGAGCTTTTACTAATGTGCATACTAATGTTGATACTGATATACTGAGTTGTCGTAAGTGTCGGTAGTTTTTCACAAACTCACACAGTCTCTCTTCGAAAAGTTATGTAATTATGGAAATTATTCTATTCAAATCTCAACACTGCCTCCATGGTTCCCGATGATACTGTTCTGTATTCTCCATCAAGGTACGATTCTGCTAACTCTCTGAAAACTGACCGAATTCTGCATGAAATATACAAAGGGGGATGGACAGAACACTCCGTGCATTTCCGTCTGCATCTTTAACACAGAACATAAATGAGCCCATACTCAATGGAATCAGAGTTCCATTTAAGTCAGACGGGGGCGCACAGCCAGGTCTCTAGCAGGCTGTGCGCTCCGTGTCTGGCTCCAACCAATGACAGTAGAGTTCCGTAAGTCAGTCATCTTGCAAAGCTCTAATATGAATGAAAGTCGCCTGGAAATTTCATTTGAATCAGACTAATGAGCTGTAACACAATACATGCTCATATTGAACCGCTAGGGGTGTACTGATCAGTATTACATGCACCGTTACGCACACACAATGACTGTCGATAGTTCATGTGGTTCTACTATTTTTTATTGGTCACTTGGATTAAGCCATGAAACTTATGGTTCATTGTACATTTCAGAGATGTGTGCAAATCATTTTAATGTGACAATTTGTGTGTCTAAAAGTATTTGTCTGCAGTGTCAAATGTGAAAATCACCTGAAATAGTTCTGTAGACCAAGTTAAAAAAGGAAGCCATTGCAGAGCCTGACGAAAACATAAGTAAAACACTTTCTTGCACATATTTTTCTGCTTATTTTTTGATTTATGATGACCTGTTTTCAGGGAAAACAGATCTGGGTCTAACCTCAGTGTCAACTTTGCCATGCTAGTGTGTCTTACTATGTTTACGTTGTTGAATCTTTGTTTTGGAGTAAAAAATGTAAGTCAGCTGGCATTTTTCTGTTTTTACCCTTAAAATTCTTTTGAACAGCAGCTCAGGGCTCCGACAGAAGGCTTAGTTATACTTAAATGCACTTAGCTTTAAATAATTCAGTGTGCCAAATATTCATGTGGCTAGCCAACCCTCACATGCTGTACCCCTCCTGGGCTGTATGAAAATATGTGGATACTCAACTCTTTTCTGCTGAATGGTAAACCAATGAAAGCAAAGATACAATTTCATTTCAGGGTTTATCCTAAGTGAGATTAAGGCAGAGGTGGCACTGTATCTCCCAGACTAAATGCACTTTTGTGCATTTTAAGAGTAATGATGACTGAAAAAAAAAAATAGAAATAGCAGGTTAAAAGTGCTACATTATCAAATAGACCCTTCAATCGGCTGTTTAGACAGAAACATATGATTTTTCCCAGAGAAAAAAAAGTTTGATAGCTTCCTCTCTACAGCACTAAAGTAATATTTCAATTTATTATACACATAGAGCATTGTTACATGAGCATAATGCTGCGACTGAAGTTCCAAGTGACAAAGTTCACTGAGTGTAGTGTTAGAATATAATTTTTCCATGAAGCACCATATCTAAGTGCACTGGAAATATGGAGGCATTTTTCATCATTGCTCATTTTTTATATACACCAATATATGAAAAATGAATGTTAGTTGGAAATTTACAAGACCAATACATTCTTGTCTAAGTGCAAATGAATGCAACAACAACCCTGCAGCAGATGGGCCTCTTTCCGATGTCTCCAAGTCCTGGCAGCTTTCTGTACATCATTTCCCCATACAAAGCACAAACAAACATGATTTTATGTCTGCGGCAATAGTGAATATAGCTTTCCTTGTAAACAGTTGCAATGGCAGGAAACGCATGTTGCAGATCCTTAATGAGTCGTGACATTTTCCAAATTTTAGACATCAATGGAGTATTTTTTATGACGTTAATATGTTTGGTTTGTTTAATTTCCCTTAATTTCCCCAACTGGTTTTGCACTTATCTTTATGGTTGTGCATTACTTTACCTGCTCAAATACTTACATCCCTCATTCCTGCTACATCCTCCAGAGTAAGCCAGTTTCTCTGGTGGTTAATGCCATCATGTCACAGCAATAAGGTTCCAAGATCAAGTCCCAATTGGACTAGGGCCTGTATGTGACCAAGACACTGACATAGATCCAGAGTTAGTTCCCAGGCAGCTACAGTGGCCACCCCTGTGAGGGTGTACTAGCATGGATTAAATGCAATTGAATTTCACAGTGGGGACAACTTTGTAATTTGTTGGCTCCTATAGCCTTAAGAGTTCACCAACTCTTAAAACAAGATGAAGACAGAGGTTGAAGGGAAAGGAGAAGTAAATAAACAAGCGCTGAGGGAATCAGTGTCACAAAAATAGAGAAGGAAGCAGTGAGCTAGGAGAAGGTGCCTGGTTTGCAATGCAGTGTTATGCAATCCAGTGACAATGTAACACCACCTCAATCTGCAGCTGTAATAATAAGGCCAGAGGTGAATAGGAATGGATACTGAAACCCAGGAGAAAATTGTTCAAGACTGTAGAGTGGATAAGCCTCACCGGTATGAGTTTTGCTGTCAGCACTGGAACTGAATGGAGAAAATAGATTATTATTGCATTCACATTATCTCACCAACTCTGCTTCTGATTAAGACGTGGGTCTGTGATGCATTTTTTTCTATTACCAATTCAAATGAGAGATTTTTCTATGTTGCAGTCTGTGTGTGAGGGGAGGGGACAACTATCTGTCTCTCTTTCTCTGTCTCTCTCTCTCTCACACACAGAAACACACACACACAGCAGCACTGTCCATCTGTCTTTCAGTGTATTGCACAGGCAGACCTTACCCTCAGTGATAATCACAGGGAAAATCAAATGCTCAAGTTTTTGCACTTCATTTCTCTTGAGTTGATGCCTTCAATTGAAACAAGTCGTTTGTATGAATGGATGGAGGCGATGGCAATCTTTTGGAACATACTGTTAAAGTCCACCACATACAGACCATTTTCACCTGCCAGGTTTTACTTTCTAAATTGCAAAATGAAATTATCTCTGTGGTTATGAGTTGAGCAAGAAAGCAACCTGTTTGCTTCTTGAAATATAATTTTGAACGTACTAGGAAAGAAACAGTGATTTTAATCAAACTGTGATTTCAATTCAAGTATCCAGAAAGCCATTGATTTAACTTGTACATGTCCCATAACATTGAAAAATTGTGCTGTGTATGTTATACATGCTAGTTACACGGAGCCTTTCAATGTAGTTAAAATGAACATGGATTAATGATGAAGAAACTATCCAGTTGACAGTCAAGCTATAGGTGCATGAATTCAGTCCAAAGTGGTAAGACCTGAATTAATTCATTCAGATAACATTACAGTCTAGTTTTATATTAAACCTAAGAAGCCCTTGGCAGTTTTTTTCTATTTGGAATCATTTCAATGCAACACAAAACAATCCAGTAGCTTAGAGCAGGAGCTTAATTCATATAAAATAAAGTTATGTTCAGGAAGCAGCAAAGGGAATACAAAATATGTAAAGAAGTTATATCTGTGATTGTGATAGAAACTGTTAAATTCCCTTTTTGCTGTTTTCTTCCAGTTTTAAGTATGCTTGGTTTTCTCCAAACCTAAATGTCATTTCGTTGCTGTAGAAGCCTCAAACTGACTCTTTTGCCTCTTGTGCTGTTTGTTGCAGGTTCTGAGCTGATGGTATTCGGGCCCTGAGTGAAAATAGTGGTGGTGAAAACAGACTTACTACTGTGGTGAGTGATGTTTTTACCTCCCTTTGAACCCTGCAGGTCTTCTAATCGATGTATTTACAAAACCATCTGTGTATTGTAGCTTAGCATTTACATTTTAGAAACTTTTTTTTTCTCATAAAAACTTGTTATATTGTGGTGGGCACTCATTATGGTTGTTTCTTAAAGTTTGAGCTGAAGAAAGTTCCAGGTGTTGCAGCCGTTTTCAATGTAGTATCAAAGTAGCAGATATAAAGAAAATCTACACATGGTTCATGTTGCAAGATTAAACTCAGTGTTCCAGGACTCGATAAAAGGTGCAGCTCAGCATGGCTGTTTTATCTAGATTTTAGAGGAAACACTTGATTTAATTTAGTGTCAGATGGTTCGTGGTCCAGCTTCCATATTTTGTAGCCCCATTTTCCTGTTGCTTCCTGTACTTTCTTTTATTCATTGGAATGGCGTTATAGTTACCCCAGAAGTGTGGAGGAACAGCCCTCTCTTCCTGTTTTGTATAGTGAAAGAATCCAGCAGACTTCCTGCCAGCTCTACTTGACAGTAGACAGTGTAAAATACAGGACAACAACCACAGAAGCCATCAGTCTCCTTGGTGATGATCTTGTTTGTTTACATTTGGACACCCGAGGACTTTGTGCCTGACTTGCTGACATTGTTCATTTGTTTCTGTGGTTGAACCAAGATGCTTAGCTGTGACAACTCTGCTGCTGCTCTCACCCAGGCTGGCAACTTGCTGTGTTAATGTCCGTCCAGCCTCATTGGCTTCATTTTCTCTCAACCCTCAGCTCTGTTTGTTTATTTCATTCTGCATTGTAGGTCTTGGAGTTCAAAATATGTGTTAAAAATATCTTAGAAAAAGTTATCCACACTGGCTGAATTTGGTACCAGTGCTAACATATGGCTCTTGAACTAAAAACACACTTAAAAATAACAACTTGAAAACTAAAAATCACCTCTGTCCAGACCTTTCTCTGTTTTTTTTTTTACTGTTAGTTTGATGTTCAGCATCATATTTATTTATTAATTTTTCTGAGTTTGATGGACATTTTGTTTTTGGTAATACTTATTTTGTTTATATGTTCAGTTAATATTATCAACCCTCTAATACAGTTAATTTCAGAATTATATTTTAAATGCTAAAATTGGTGGCATAGGTAGATGACAGAGGCAGATTCATTAGCTCTCAGCTGTCTAAGAGGAAAGTCATTAAACTAAACACATTACAGCACTATTCAAACTTTCCATCTTCTTTAGTATTCATTTGAATTGGGCCCAGTAGCGGTATAATACTGTATTTGGATACTGCATACTGTATTTTGCATACAGCATTTGAATTATGGGTTGATTGTTGCATTGATGCTTCTTGACTAGTGTGACATAAAATCCATTATTCATAGAAATCACATTACACATGATTTCTTATTGACCTAATTTTATTTCTCACTTTGGCCTTGTACCACATGTGAGTTGAGACTGTCCCACATTCATCTGTCTCTGTGAGAGTTCGACTTGTACTTACTGTTGTTGAAACAAACACACACATGCATCTGTGTCACTCTGACAGAAAGCCCATGCAAATAATATACAGTGACTCTCAAAAATCACTGAAAGTTTCATCTCTACATTTCTGTACTCTAGAAAAAAGAAGGAAAACATTAGTCATAATTAGTGGTTATTTTGTGGTTTAATGTAACAAAAACTATAAAAACACAGAGCTGGAACTCTGGTGCTTTTTTGACAACATCTGTCAGTCCAAAATGGTGTAGTTGCCTTGGAACAATAAGTAGGTTTCACTTTTCATCAGTGTAAGTTGTGTTACATAGCAAAGGGTATAGACACAGACCTTAGAGAAAGATGAAACTGTGGTACTTTTTGAGAACTGCTTTCAGTCCATAATGGCAGAAAAAAGCTCTGTTGCTGTGCAGTTTTGTTGCAGTAGACTTATATATTGACTTTTAGTTGTTGGCTATATAATGAGAAGAAAAGTGGATTATTGGTCTTTGCAGAGGGCTGTGCTCTCTGAATGCATGTCTGGTTTGTTGTTGTGGTAGTAGTATCTAATCTACTCATTGGTGATACGATGATGTGAACTTTATGAATCCCTTCAGGGAAATCCATTTGAATGTGTTCATTACTGACTAAAGGTCGTTGTAGTAAGTGGAGACGTACATAGTAAACCTAAGCATAGTAGCAGTAAAGTAGTCAAAACTGTTTTCCATTTCAAGTGTTTAGTGTATCAAATACTGGTTAAGGTGTTGTACAGTCTGAGGCAGTGGTGATGAAGAAGCCTCTGAGGTGAGATGTCCATTGCAGCTTTTTCTAAGGTCATTTACTGCAGGCAAGTTTATTTATAGAGTGCATTTCATATATAAATCCAATACAGCGTAATATATATGAATATAAGGAGAAAATTCAAAGTGCAGAAACAGAAAAAGATCGGAATATTACAAACATATTTTTAAAGGAATTCTAAACATTTTTTTTAAATTAATATATAAAAAGGGTATACAGTCCTATACTTATGTTTTGAGTGTGTGAAGAGAATGGTGTACATTGTAGACCTCATTCACAGACACAAACAGGGAAATATTCTCAATCTGGTTTTAGAAAATTCCTGTAGTTGGGTTGAATCTAGGTTCTACAGCAATCTGAGTTGTCTACAGCATTGCAGCTAAATGATGCTGATCCGTGTTTATTCTGGACTCTGGGTTTGAGTAGCTCAGTCTAAGGCCATGTCCACACGAAACCACATCTTTTCCTATTTGATCTTTTTCTCTGTCATTTTAAAAAAAAAGTGCTCAGTGAAAACAGAGTCATTTCAGGAAATCTCTGCATCCACACGAAACCACTGAAAACGACTGAAAATGATGCAGTATAAATGCCAGACCCGTATGTGGCATTGTAACGCTCTAGAAAAAAACAGAAGGAAACATGGAGCATGCACATAAAGCTTGTGTGCTGTATACAAAGCATAGGCTACAGAAGAAGAACAGCTCTCCATGGTAGATCTAAGATTATGTAGTGAATATTGTTATTTATGGTTATTTGTTTCTCATTGTAATGAAAAAGGAGCGGAAGATTTTGATTCAATATTTCCAATAAGCTGAGTAGCTGTTTTAACACTATTCTGTAGTCCACGGTTGTTGTTGTTGTGAAGTAGCCTCTTACTTCCGAGGTGAAAGGTTTGGTTGTACAGTTGAAGATGTTAAACTGGCATTTTGAAATTATTACATTATATTTGGCTGACGCTTTTTATCCGAAGCGATTTACATGGACAAGGCATGGATGTGTATAGCATAGAGGGGCTTGCCCAAGGGCCCACCTTGGATTCGAACCAGCAACCTTATGCACCAAAGTCAGTGAAGTAAGCCACCAAGCTATCCAGTCGCTAAATATATGCACTCTGGTAGCCAGTTTCAAAAAGTTGGGGTTTCACTGACTGAAAACGCTCGTATCTGATGCAAAACTTTAGTTGATATGACCGAAACTGTCTTGGTATGGGCAGGGCCTGAGAGTCCTATGTTTATATTCCCTCTAAACCTCCTGCACTGTGGGAGGGATGATCTGACATGTCTGTGTGGGTTTCTACATGCGGGTATCACAAGGTTTAGAATACCAGTGTTTGTTGTCTGGTTTTGATATGTTATCAGTTTTATGTTTTGCAGTGAGGAATATCAAAAGCTGTTTTGGACTGAATCTAGCGACAAACAACCCATATCTCTGATTTCACGCTACCTCCTTGTCTTGTTTTGTATACGAAAAATGAGGTTGATAATTTCAGGAGCTCAGACTGAAGGCCAATACAGAACACATATCTCCTCACTATTCTTGTTTTAGGAAGAAGGTTGCTCATGTGTGCAAAATCTATTTGTTCAATTTTATTGATGCAGTCATATACTGTAGAAATAATATTGCTCCCATGCAGCATTTGTATGAAACAGAAGAAGAAAATGATTGTCTTCGAAATCACCCACTATACTGAATCATTTTGCCTACAAATGAGTTTGCAAGCTATGTCTTTTGCAGAATGAGTCTTTTTTGTCTCAGAATACACCACAAATATGACAGTCTCCTCAAGAAAGTCAGAAATTCCACACCTCTTGCAAAGGGATTGTCCCTGATTGACCCTGATACTTTTAGGGAGAGAGGAATTCAGACATAATGTTGGATTGCTAATTGCAGGTTTGTGGTATCATCTGTTTGTGTTGATGTGAACCTTTCAGTTTTAACAATTTGTATCTTTTGGAAAGACTGGTATTAGTTTAGGGCCAAATTAAATACGGTGTCCGTATCAGCTTGGATTTTGTTCATAAGTTGGAGGAGAGATCCACTTTGTTTTGTTATAGTATGTTTACATGTGAAATTATTCTTTTGTTATTATTGAAAAAGAATATTCCTGTTGCATTACATGCCCAATGAGAATTCCTATTTATATGCAACTGACTGCTTTCCTGAAAGGATTAGCATCAGAGCATATACATCTAGAAACATGCTATTTCCACTATGATTAAAAAGTAGGTATAGGTGTCGGAGACTGCAGCCAAAACCCCGATGATTGCATATATTCTGAACATGTCTTAGTCAGACAATTGGTTAATTTGGAAAAAGATGTGGAATATATAAAGAGTATGCTGGTTAGTGTGTGTGCTCAAGACGGTAACAGAGTTCATTGCTTGTAATTCTCTTATTCGGACTCAACTCACTCACCTATCCACTTCCACCTTAAACCCTTAGCTGTTGATAAATTGGCTCACCCCGTTCATCTGTCGCACTGCATTCACTGCCTCATTCTGTTCCCGGAAATAGATGCTCACCCAGTTCTTAGGTAAGAGCATGAGGATTAACAGCTTACTACAATCAAACCACTCAAAACAACAGACAAGCAAGCTTTAATCCATGATGTCATCACGTTGTACAACCACCGGTAGGAAGCCCATACAGAGGAAATCCATCAGGATCAACCTGAACTCACCGAGAAACCTGATCTGAAATACTCAAACTACTGCCCGTTTTGTTTGATGGATAATGCTCGGCTTTGGTGATCTTTGTATAATACTAAGACTTTGTTAGATGATGCTCCTGACGTTAATCAACTGCATTGGTTTTAACTTTTCTTGCTGGAGGTGTAATCTTTCTCCTGTACTTTTGTAGCTCTGTCGGGTTGTTGCTGATCTCACTGTTTTCCTTTACAAAGAAGGTTATGTGATCACTCTGTCAGATGGCTTACACAAAAAAATATAGTGCTGATATTTCATGAACACGCAGGGCATGGTATCCTTTTATTTTGTAGGTATGTTTTAAAAAAAGACATTTCTTTGCAGTTTCTAACATTATGTGGTGTGTGATTAAGTTCCTGGGCTGTGGGGTTTTGGTGGTACTAGTTTCACTGCGGAAACACAACCCTAGCCTAAATGTTCAGCCATGAATGCATAGTGGTTATTTTTAATGCATTTCCAATTGTTCCTCTTATACTCTGCTAACAAAATAGATTAGATGCCATCTAATATCGAAAAGCATTGCCATTTGATACCACTTTCTTTATTTGAGTAATAAATCTTATCAGCATTGGCTTGAAACTAGTTTGAGTGGAAAATGCTAGGGGCTTGAAACATGAAACTAAAGACTAAATCCACATTGGAGTAAATACAGGGCCGGGTGTTTTTTGATACCAGTACCTGGGCTTGAATACCACTTCCTAAACAATACTTATTTTAATCTCCTATTGTAATAAAATGAAACTTACAATACACATTACATTACCCGTAGGGAAATGGTATATTTTTCACGTTATGAAACTGATTTGAGTGTTAAAAAATGCAGACAACGTGAATAATGAAGCTATTCCGTAATGCTTCATACAAATTTCTATATGTTGAAATAGGAAATTAATATAAAAATATAGGGAGTCCATTTGAGCTGAGGCATAAGTATAGAAAATATGCAGCCACAATTTTGGGACGAACATACTGTATTTCCATTGCATTCCTGAGTGTAGCTGGTTGTCCTAATGGGAGATTTAAACACATTTTAGCATTGTCTTTAGCAGGATGGCAGCTACAAGGGAGGCATTAAGGGCTCTATAAAGGACACTATTGTGGTAATTAATATATTTTCATCCACGCCCATGTATCAGGCCACCAGACTATCATTACCTATTCCTGATTGGAGCTAATACATACAATGCTAGTTTTTTTAATCTGTAACTGGAACAGACTGAAGACTATAGTCTGCTTGTCTCTGGCCATAACAAGTCTTGATAGTGGACCAGTGCTCGCTAACTATACCATGAACCTATTGTGGACATGTAATCATTAGCGACTTGTCTGCAGCTTATATTGCTTTGGGTTAAATACTGACCTTTGAGAATTGAGTCTTTTGTGTTCATCCGATCAGCCGATTTGTTATTAAAATAAGCTACAGATTAATCAAATATTAAAATCATTGTTAGTTGAAGTACAACCTAGAACTGCTAGTTATAATTTCCAAATGAAAACATAGTGTCAAGATTTCTGTCATATAAAGATAAAGTCTACTTGACAATTGCCAGCTATTTCCATAGCTTCTTAAAAATGTCCTTCATTGCACCATAATGACACAAGTACATACTGATATAGAAATTACTCTCAATCGACCAGTCTTTGATCTACATGGTTTTACGTCACTCTTTTGGGACTCTTGACCAATGCAATACTAAAAACAGTACCTTCTAGTAGTGGGTTCTCTCTGCTCTCATAATGGAAACACAAAAACACTCTTTGCCAAATGGAGGTGAGTTGAGCCAATACCATCAGTAGAAAACAGCATAAACAAGCAGCTGTTTCTGACATGGATAACAGCCTGGACCTTGCAAAAGGATTGTGTAAATGATTGGGATTGAGACTTAGATCTAATCCGAGTCAGCATGGCTGCAGAAGGAGGACCGCGGCTGATTCATTGGACTGCTCTGAGCTGCTGCATTCAGATGGACACGAGCTGCCTAGAGCTGCTTTAACGGTCCGTCAAGTGAGGCACGCTGGCAAGGCCTGCATGCTACCATCTGTTAGCTTCAGACTGTTACCCTCACTGACCTCACAGAGACCATGTGAGGCAGAACTAGGACTGCCAATGCAGTCTGTCAGTCCCAGATACCAGGGGCAGTAAGAGACACTATTAGAATGAGCATTGTGTTTGTCCTGTTTTGGTCACTGGATCCAATTGTATCCAACTGTATTGCACAAATGTGCTTCTGCTCATTTTGCTTTAATATGAGTGAAAATCACAGGCTAACACAATACTCTGATAATAATATAGCCTATATGGTGTTATGTAAAAACAAATGTCCCAAAGAAATCATCTACAATATGCCACATTAGCAACCAATACAGTAAAAGTGCTAAAATCCGAAAAGTTAATGTAATGCGTATTGATTATTATCAGTATAGAAGTTTTTGCAGAATATTTTAATTGTGTAAGGGAGTCATTCAATTGCAGTTCACAAGATGAATAGTTAAGGTGTTTTAAAAATGATGTGATTGGTGAAAGTGACAATTCTTATCTTAAAACAGCACTATAACAACCAGAGCTGTTCAACCAGTTTACAAAAGATTATTAAATGTATGGTATGTGTTTGTTGCTGCTAAGCACTTCAATCAAAACAATAGCAGATGTCAGTTGCTGTGCATTGCATCAGAACTGTTTCTCTTTATCTCTTAATTTCTTCTTCATTCTCATCTCTTCTGGATTCCTTTGATGCAGCATGCTTAAAATACTAAGGCTGTGATCTGTCATTAGTATATGATTTAATATTTTCATCTTCACTGTTAAGCCTTTTATTTGTCCATGCATTTCTGAAATGCATTAACGTGACTGATTCCTTTTTGTTACATCTTCCAACTTTTCTTGTTTTTCCTTCTTATGAAGATCTGTGGTTGATTACCTGCAGGTTTTAATTTAATGATAGTTTCTGTCATTGCAACATGATTGTCAGTAAATATGTCATATGAGAGGAGTTGTTGTTTGCGAACAATCCTATCAGGTCAGGAAATTAATTAAAATGGGACAGACTCCAGCTGATCAAACTCTAATACTTTTGGTGTTGTTGATTATACATCTCACAGAAGTCATCAATCTACAAGCAACAGAGTTTTTAAAAATGAGCACAGAACTTGTTACATTATTTAATTCTATTTTATTACATAATACATTGTATTGTAATTCATTGTAATTATTTTTTTTTACCAGTGTTTATCCAGTTACTACAAACTGACCCTGCCTGTGGCACCCATGTAAGTGAGAATCTGTTTGTCAGTGGTGAATCAAGCTGAAGTGAGAGACAATACTAAGTAGCAGTGTTGCCCTAAATCATCCCATCCCCCGCTGCCTGGATTTCTTTTTTGCTACTTTCTGAAAATAGCGCCAAACTGTCAGGTCACAGACAGAAGCTTAAAATAGCACTGAGCCCCATTTTCACCTGCAAAGCAGCAGCCATTGCAACTTTGTCTCCTTTCTGCTATGTACAACTACCTTAAACTTAAAAGATGGCTGGTGTTGGCCACAGACCTGCAGAGACTGAAGAACATGCATGATTCAGTGAGGGCTGCTCATTAGAGCGCCTTCTTGCTTCCAGGGAAGTTTTAAAGGAGTCCTTTCACTGCTGTAGCCTGTTAGGTAGTTTCCCTGTGTGACATGGAAAAAAACAGATGCTTGAGGTGACAAAAGAACACACTTTCTTTAATCCAGTATAGGGAAAAAAAGGCTCTGGTGAAAGTTGAAGTAGTGATTCAAGTTCAGTGAAGGTATAGATGTACAGGCCCTGAAACAAAAGTAAAAACTAGGTTCCTAAAGGACATTTCTTGTAGTGGTTTCTGTTCAAAGCCAACAAACTGAACATAACAGGAATTGTAAGACAAGTCAAATATGTCCACTATTGTTGCATAATCTGCAACCCTGAGTTGGTTCTAAAATATGTTTTGTGATGTTAACTATAGAAACCTAATGTGTTCATCTTTGAGTCTAAGGCCGAGGTGTCAAACATGCGGCCCGGGGGCCAAATCTGGCCTGCCAATGGGTCTAATCTGGCCTGTGGGATGAATAGTGAAATGCAAAAATGATACTGAAGATATTGACAATCAAGGGTGTTAAAATATTGTAGGTCAATTCAATCTAAAATGGATCAGACCAGTAAAATACAATCATAATAACCTGTAAATAATTAAAACTACATTTTTTTCCTCTTTCTTTTAGTTTTGAAAAAGTAAAATTACAGAGAATGTTTCCATTTACAGACTAGCCTTTTACAAAAAATGTGAATAACCTGAACAAATACGAACACCCGGAAATGTCTTAAGAGAAGTACATCTAATTTGAACAATATTCTGCCTGTGTATTTGTAAATCCACTGTAAGTTGTAACGCACATGTATAAATAGTAAACTAGACGTAATACTGTTAAAAGTGCTCTTACTATTTAAATGAATTTTCAGGTTCATATTTGTTCATGTTATGTTCAAGTACAGTACGAAATTTTACTTTTTTCACTCAAAGCCATCGAGAAAATATTGAAGTTGACAGTATTTATAAGTTCGTATTCTATTATTTATATTATTTTTCTGGTTCGGCCCATTTTAGACCATATTGTGACCCCTGAAATAAAATGAGTTTGACACCCCTGGTTTAAGACGGTGTTCAGACTGCAGGCAAATGTGGCCCAAATCCAATACGTCGCATTTATCTGACTTTTTTAATCAATGAAACGAGACAATTCTGCATCCCAAGAGGGATTTGTGCCTGTGTGGTCACGTATTGCATCTGTACCTCTTTTGCGCATGTGGGTAACTTCAGGGTTGCATTCAGTTCGCACTCAGAACTGCTAGAAGTCACATTTAATGTTTAGTATGAATGAGCACACACAAAAAAATTGGATTTCATCTAAAAATCCTAATTGTCCTTTAAGACTTGCTGTCTGAACCTAGGTTCCTTAGAGATCACGGTCAGACATTGGACCTAATCCTGAACCCAACACAAAGTCCAAGTGTACGCTAAATTTTGAGCCAATGTATCAAGTCATTCCTAAGTAAAGCAAATATGTCTGAAAACTACACGAATGAAGTATTTTTATATCGTTACTTCCCACTCTGACTATGACCTTTATGTACCCGAATATGTCTAGCATCTTAAGAACAAGTCTGTTATATAATGCTGTATCAGTGCAGTGCTATTAATGCTTGTATCATGATAAATGTACAATTAAATTTGTTGTGACAGTAAGCGATACTTCACCCCATATTGATAGTGTTACTTTGTTTTAATCGCATCCTTGCTGCGTGTTTCACCAGCCTGCACTTGAGTTGTGAAGGGGTTAATGAATAATGTACGTGTAGCTAATAACTGAAGGCAAACGTGAATTACTTAGTGATATTGATTTCATGCTGTACAAACACAGCCTCCCTCACTCTCATCAATATTTTGTCAATGTTGTCCTGTCAGTAACACGTCATGATGTGGGAACAGCCTGCACATGTGTGATCGTGGCGTCCCGATTTGCTTATGGCGATGAGTGATTGTCTGCCTTGTTCCCTCCCCCTTCCTCTGCTCTTCGGCTGTGACTCGCCTTACGATTTACTGTAAGGCCAGTTTGCCAATGGCAGCAGTCACAAGGGGAGAGGAAGAGCACAGGAGGAGGAGGAGGAGGAGGAGTGGGGAGAGAAATGCAGAGACAGAGATTCCCTTCTCCTCTCCCATCCCCCACATTCTCCCACACTGTCAACACAGGGCGTCCTGGCTGCAGCCGGTGGCTCCACAGCGCCACTGCAGTAGGAAGGTGGAGGAGGGTTTTGCAGTACATGCTGGTTCAGGCAGACTGCTGTCAGCTGGGATCTGAACACTGGCTCTGAGTGATATGTGACTCAAGAGGCTGCAGGTCTGAATGTAAACCAAACACAGCAGCGGCAGCACATTCTCAGCATCATATCATGTGTTGTTTAAATCACTTTAGCTGTTGTGTTTGGAGCCAATGTGTTACTCTTCAAAGCTTTAACATAATCTGTCACATCAGGTTATTAGACCCTGCTTCTCTTTGGACAGTTTTTTTTTTAGTGGAACACAACTGGAAATAATCTTGTTTGAAACTATTTAGCCTTGTTTATTTATCTGACATGGACATTCTAGTAGCATTTGAACTGAAACATACAGTATGATTAAGTACTTATAGTGACATACTATTCAATATCTACTGTCCACGGGAGGTGTTTTATTAGAAAAGATGGATACAGATAGAATTTATATTATAAAAACTAAATGGCCTCTGTGTGCATGCATGCTTGTATGTGTGTCTTTGGATTCATACAAACTCCGGAAAGAGCTGACTGTTGCTATTTGGCATACATATGCATTTTTGGTCAATGAACAAACTAGTGAAAACAGCAAGTTGATAGGACCAATATTTTAGGAAATATTAGTAATTCCTGAATACAATGGCATTACAATCATGTTGTTATACTCAGGACGCTTTGGCAGTGACTGCTGGACAAATGCAGTACAGCATGTGCTAATACACAGCATTTGTACAGCATTAAAAATTACCACATCTAGAACCCATGGATGCCCATGGGTCAGTCCGATAGTTCAGGTAATAAAACTCTACAATGTATAAAAAACATCACATGAGAACAGCATTTATGTGTCAACCATAATTCAGCCTCAATTAAAACCATTAAAATTGTGTCGTCAACTTAGATGGTTGTTCTACAGTTTTGCCTTTTTAACGGAGAGGAGTGATTAAAATTTTTGATTAAATTAGATTTACACCTTGCAATATGATATTTTGTTTACCGTAGGTTAGAACTGGGCAAAATGACAAAAACAATAAAATCTAGATTTTTTTTTTTTTTTTTTGCATTAGTATACTTGATTTACTATTAATTTGGGGCAACACAAACCAAACACAAAACATCATGCAAAAATACACTCTATTTACTAAAACTATATGCCATATGATGTTTTCTTTTGCCTTTTTCCCTTCCGGGGTCGCCACAGTGAATCACCTTCACATGTTGATTTGGCAGAGGTTTTTTTTTTTGATGCCCTTCCTGACACAACCGGGCTTGACTGGCACAATGGGGCTATTGGGATGTATGGTGTAAAGAACCTTTCCCAAAGGATCACCTGAGTCTCGAACTGGCCATCTTCTGCACCAAGGTCAGTGGTGTTAACCACTGAGCTACCCAGTCGTTCAAACTATATGCCATATATGACTGGATAAACACATTAATAATTTTTGTATTAGGAGAAATAATGTTGCCAGAATAATAGGTTTTATATATTGGAGGTGCTGTAGGTTTTATTTTCTATCTGTTTTGTTTTGGTCATTATTTATTCTCCCTTGTGTGGTAGAAAAACAGAAATCTTCATTATGTAAGTAAATGAGCTTTCAGCCCCTTGTCACACTCTAATAATTTTGGTGAAATTACTTTTTGTTGGCCAATCGCTGATGCTGGTTAATACAGACTCAATCTGTTTATCTGAGACAGTGATGATTTAGCTTTTAAGTTTCCACTGAGTAACTTCTGCACAATGTAACATGATAACAGACATACTTTGTCTCCAACAACATATATACACTGTATTATATTATCAAAAGTATTTCCTCACCCATTCAAATGATCACAATCAGTGAGAAAGTGAAAGAATGGGCTGCTCTCAGGAGCTCAGTGAATTCCAGCGAGGAACAGTCATAGGATGCCACCTGTGCAACAAATCCAGTTGTGAAATTTCCTCACTCCTAAATATTCCACAGTCAACTGTCAGTTTTATTGTAAGAAAATGGAATTTTAGGAACAAGAGCAACTCAGCCACGAAGTAATAGGCCACGTAAACTGACAGAGAGGGGTCAGCGGATGCTGAAGCGCATGTACGGTCAATTCCTACAGAGCTCCAAACTTCATGTGACCTTCAGATGAGTCCAATTACAGTACACAGAGAGCTTCGTGGAATGGGTTTCCATGGCCAAGCAGCTGTATCTAAGCCATACATCACCAAGGGCAATGCAAAGCGTCAGATGCAGTGGTGTAAAGCAGGCTGCCACTGGACTCTAGAGCAGTGGCCATGCATTCTCTGGAATGATGAATCACGCTTTTCCATCTGGCAATCTGATGGACGAGTCTGGGTTTGGAGGTCGTCAGGAAAATGGTACATTTGGGACTGCATTGTGCCGACTGAAATTTGGTGGAGGAGGAATTCTGGTGTAGGGTTGTTTTTTCAGGAGTTGGACTTGGCCCCTTAGTTCCAGTGAAAGGAACTTTGAATGCTTCAGGATACCAAAACATTTTGAATAATTCTGTGATCCCAACCTTGTGGGAACAGTTTGGAGCGGACCCCTTCCTCTTCCAACATGACTGTGCACCAGTGCACAAAGAAAGGTCCATGAAGACATGGATGACAGAGTCTGGTGTGGATGAACTCGACTGGTCTGCACAGAGTTCTGACCTGAACCTGATAGAACACTTTTGGGATGAATTAGAGCGCAGACTGAGAGCCAGGCCTCCTGCACCAACATCAGTGTGTGACCTCACCAATGCGCTTTTGGACGAATGGTCGAAAATTCCTATAAACACACGCCTCAACCTTGTGGACAGCCTTCCCAGAAGAGTTGAAGCTGTAATAGCTGCAAACGGTGGGCCGACATCATATGGTTTAGGAATGGGATGGCACTTAAGTTCATATGTGAGCCAGTATAGGTTAACCTATACTTTTGATCATATAGTGTAAATGTATCCTCATAATGCCAGTAACCCAGCAAAGTTTTTAATGCTCTGTCTATTATAGAATCCAACCACGGCTGTCTTTTTTTAAATGAAGTAAACAGAGTGTGTGATATGGTTTCTTTTTGCCTCCTTCACCACAGTAAACAGCAGCAGTACATTTATATCGGCAAACACATTAACCACAAAGAAACATGCTGAAATGTTTGCAGTATGGAGCTGTTGTAAATTGGAAGTGAAAGCAGCCCAACAGCTGCATATGATTTAATAAGAGGCCTAATTTAGAGCACAGTGTGTCTGCAGTGTTAGTGATGGCTCAGTACAACGTGACCAGTATAACGAGGCTTCACTTTATAGTAGAATTAGGATAATAAAAGAGCTAAAACCTCAGTGTTATATAACTCTATTGTTCCTGCCATCAATGTCTTTTGTGCTTGAACTGTTTTTATAAGCAGTCCTTTCTCATTCCTTAATGGTGTCACTTAGCATCGAGCTGTGTTTGTAGCAGTGGCTGTGATTGTGATTGTGATTGTGAGTTGATTCCCTGGTGGTTTCTGTTATTTTGTTTACCCCCTCTAGATCTAACGTCACAGCAGCCCACTTGCTGACACTTGTCTCTGTGGATAATACAGTTCTCCCTCACTAGAGACACAGGGTCCAGGCGCAGATAAATATCTCTGAGCCAACATGCCAGAGAACAACATCCACTCTACTGCTATCTGGGCCACAGAGTGGTTCTGTGTCTCCTGGGTCACTGACTGATCCCCAAACAGCCTCTCGACAGCAACCAGAGTCTCTTGTCAAGGTGATGCAACTATCTCTAGCCTGTTTTTGATCAGCAGGCTGCTGTTGTTGTTTGAGCATAGATTAGAGCTAATAAACATAAAAATCAGTTTCAGTAACTATTTAACAGTTTAATTTGTTCCAACAATATATTATAGGGCAGAGCAAGATATTGACATCTTATTTTCTCCTGTCACTCAAGGGTTTGATCAACATGAATAAGTACGTGTCCACACATCATTTATAAAGTGGCCTCATTTTTAGCTGAAGATTTCTATTTTATTGAACTGTTGTAAGTTATAAATAACACTGTGTTAGTATTAAATATATTAAACAAAGCATTATAATATATATCTGGTTTGTTGTCTTAAAAAATAAGTCATTATTTTGGGTGATGTATAGAATGGTAAAGAGTCCTCCATGTGTTACTATGGCAACCAGTCCAAGTGTTACTACATTCTCGTGACTTTTAAATATTTTATTCCAAAATCCATTTTCAACATAGTTGAACATATTATCTAAAAGGTTTTGTTCTACTTGATATCAATTCCTGTTGAAAACCCCATGCTTTGAATGTTTGCGTAAAGCTTAAAAAATTGACGTCTTTGTCAAGTCCACGTGTTACTGTGCAGTAATTTGACATTTTTCATCTAAAAATGTTATCCCCCCCCAAATTTTGTTATACATAATGTTAACATACTTATAAATAATACTCAAATATGTATAATACATGCATATAAGTTACTCTGCTTATATGACAGAGGCTGTTGAACACGAAATGTGTCCATGTGGTACCGCTTGATTGGATCCTCAAATATCAACACCAGCAGATCTCTGAACAGTGTACTGACTGTAAATTACAGATTACACTGTAAACCACAATGTAAATATGATGCAAGAGAACATAGTAATTACCAGGATGTACACTCAAAACAGTCAAAATATGGAGTGTGGACCGCTGGAGATTTCTCATCCTCATTAATTGCCTGCTATAAATACAATATAATACAAACAGAAATTAAATTTAGCTCCAGGTACTGTGGCTTGTTCCCCCCATCCAAAAACATGCATCCTTAAAACACCCGTAGGTGTGAATGTGAGAGCGAATGGTTATTCATCTCTTTACGTCATTCCTGTGACGTGAACTAGCAACGCTACATTCTCCTGTTGGTAGCTGGGATAGGCTGCAGTGCCCTTGCAACCCTCCTGAGAATTGAGCGGTTTGGAAAATAAATTAATGAATGAGTTGGGGAATAATGCAGCACATAATGAGCATAAAGGTACATTTAATAGCGCAAATACCAATTAACCATAAGAAGCGGCAGCAAAGAGTATTGCGTTTTCTGTTTACTTTCCCTTAAGTGTGCAACAGCTGGTTTTATTTGGGCTGCACAAGTAGGCACATGATATATGTAGTGTTCTACATGGAAGTACTTGATTTGAGGAACACGGTAGAACTTTCCAGATATGCAGCGATTATTTTTGGGAGATGAGAAAAAGTATTTGTGGCCATATCACTCAGACCTACTATATTAACTGAACATAATACAGTTTTAGAATATTATATAGCTGGATCATGTTTACTGTTGCATTAGCCAGGTATCTATCAGGTTTCTGTTAAAGCATTAATCCCACCTTCCTTTAAATATCAACATCACAGTGCTAAAGCTGTCAGCGTAGGTTGTCAGAAGAGCCGTCATTGTCTGAACCCGACTGACTCAGCGTTATTAAGGCCACAGGTCCTGCAACATGTTTTGGTTTGAGATGATTAAAATCTAACATCCTGGGAAATGAAATGTAAGCCGGTGTTCCCAGTACCCAGGGGACAGCATTCCATCCACTTAATGCCATTAAATGTAGAGAGTGGGTTTCTTCTGGGAGAGGGGGCACATACTCAGCTGCAGGCGTTACATGGCTGATTATTCTCAGGGGGAAACTGCCTCTGATTTGGAATGAGCCCGTAGGCTGTCAGAGAGTGTAAGAGCGGTAGTTCTCAGCCTTTTCACATTGTGGAACATCAGATAAAAAAAAAGTGTTGAATGATGAGAATGTTGTAATGTGGAAACACTTGGGCTACATTTCAGCAGCAGAACACACCCCGTGTTAACCAGCTTCAGCTTATTTGGGCTGTGAAAGGTTATGTAATTGTGTCTCCGTCTGCCCACTCCCTCTGAATATGAGAGATTCTGATGTGTGAGAACACCGGGGAGAAATGTTTTTTGGGATCAGTGAAACCTGTTGTGATGTCTGTTTGTTGCACCCACAATGTGCCACCTGTACCCACATGGCTTGTCTCTGCACCGAGCTCTGATCACAGGGCTTTACATTTTCACCTGCTGTTATATATCCTGCATGTGGTTGTATTTTTGCTGATGCTGACACCTTCACTTTAGAGCTAGTGCTTAGATTATATGTCCTCTCATGCATTTGCCATTTTTAACAAAAATTCGACATCACACAATATATAAATCTGTACGTTTCATTTTTCAGCTCACTGTCTTCTTTATACTCTCAAAGCAGTTTTTAAACTGCTGCTGTAACTTTGCCAAAACTTGAGATATTGTCAATAAAAATGTACTAAAGCCATTTATACACCTGCATTTAATGTGAAAACAATTCTCTTGCGCAATTCATGTCATCAAAAACTCAGTTTTTGCTTTACACAACAGCTACTCAAACAATACTTTGTGCATTCAGGGTTTTTCCCTCAGAGATTGTGTATGTAAATATTGGATCTCAGAGTTACACAGATGCATAACAGTATCGTAAAAAACATTAGATCTTAAATGTTCATATTAAAAGTGTAAAAATATTGCAGCATTTGACATAGCCTATATATTCAATAGAAAATGTTTTATGTTCTTTCTTGTTTTTTTTTTTTGTTTTTTTTACTTTATCGCACGTAAACAGAGCATTATCAAATATGTTACACCAAATCTAATAACTGTAGTACTACAGTCCTGTAACCCCCATGGATTAAGTGGTTTAGATGATGGATAAATGGGTCTTCTTTGCTTTTTTAAGTTGAATTTAAAGTTTTTACACTGAGTACTGGGCTGAAGATGACCTCTATTTGCGTGAAATAGTGATAAGCTTGTTTCCTTATTTTTGATTCATATAGAATATGGCCAAGTGAAACTATAGCTACATCTCTACTGTTCAGTTAATTAATGGCACTACCATGTAATTTGTTAACATGCTAAAATACAAAGAAAAAACACTCTCTTTACATGTCAAAATCAGATCGGAAGGCTTGTACAGTCAGTTTGTCTGATACCAGATTAGAGTGACCAGGTTTCTCTTTTGTATGACAATTAAAAATACATATTATTTGTTTTTTTTGTTTTTTTAAGCAGGGTCTTGCCTAGTGCTGCAACAACAAATCACTTAAATTGATCCAGAACGATTCTTAAAAGAGTTGGCAACAAATTCAGTGTTGATTCATTTGGATATTGGTATTGAAGCACGCTTGCTCTGCATGCTGGCCATTCTAGACCTTTAATTTTTTAACTTTACATTATGTTCCCGGTGGCCACGACAGCCCCATTTTGCCAAAACATAGAGCAACAAAACTTGAATATGGAGTTAAAAATGGCCAGAATCCTATGGTGCACTATGTTTCAGGCAAACAGGACTGTTGTGGCCTGGGAACATAATATAAACTGAGCTTAAAATAGTCCACTTCCCATGATTACTTTAACCCACTAGCTAGTCAGACACTATAATGTTTCATCTATCTCCATTTATCAGGCCTACTGATCTTTGGAAGTTGAGTCTTTTGTATTTATCCGATGGATTGATTAGTTATTAAAATAATTTACAGATTAATTGATTATTAAAATTATCGTTAGTTACAACCCTAGTCTTGCCTATTAACTTTTATCCAGGTTTACATGAGATGTGGCAGGATGAGACACTCGGATCCTGTTTAATGGATGTTTTTGCCTTTATGTGTTGCCTGGTTAGGCTGTAGGTTTTGCATCGCAGTGTGTTCTTTGTGCATTTACACCTGCATATAAAGGGGGCTTAGTGGAGTAGTTGATCCATGTTGAACTTTGTAAGTAAATTGAATTTATTGTCTCTGTTAATGAAGATGGTGACATGTGTGCCATTAAATCTTCTCTGCTGCTCTAAAATTGGATGATGTTATGCAACTCATTATTGGAGCTCCAGTAATGTAGTTATAGGTCTGTTTTTGTTTTTGTTTTTTTTCCTCTGCCAAAGAAGTTATGTTGGTGCAATTGTTTATCTGCATGTGTCCATTACTTATTTTCAAAGCTCTGGGCCTAGGACTAACTCATTACACGGTTGAGCAAATTTATAGAAATTTAACTTTCACCACATTGTAAGATAGAACGTTTAATTTCTCACAGAATTGCACTTTATAATAATATTGACCTTGAACAGATTTACTTTGCAGGAAAGCCTATAGATTAAGTCAATCCTGAAAACTTCCATTTAAGCAGATCCCGTGTTTGCCTATCCTCATTATTTCACAGCCAAAATAGCTATTATATTGCCCATGCTGAGACTGAAAAGGCATCAAAAATTTAATTGAACCAGATCCTTTGCAAATCGCTGACATATTTCTCATATTGTCCTGACTTTACTGGTCTGTAAATCACATTCGCTGAACAGCAGGTGATAGAATGAGCACTCCCCATTCACTAATGAATCTCTCTCTTTTCTGTTGCAGGCTAGGTGTGTGCGTGCTGACCTCATGGTGTAACAGGAGTAAAGATGAGCATTAGCAGTGATGAGGTCAATTTCCTGGTCTACAGATACCTACAGGAGTCAGGTATTCCCCTAAAGTCTCCTTATATTTAATGTCTTCTTATCAACGAGCCGAGTGGGACTTCACAGGGCTGAAAGGGATTGTTTTAATGAATCTGTTTCCTATGCATTTTAATATTCCTTGCAGTTAATTTTTTTTATTACATTCAGCCATGTGTGTTAGTTTTAGCTGCAACTACCTTCCAGTAATTTTCCCAGGAGTCATTCTGGTCTGATGTGCTTCATGTGGAGCATCTACTAAGTGTGCCGGTGGACCTTTTGTTTATTATTACTCTGTTAATATGATTTTAGAGCTAACAGAAGGGATTGATGTCTGCTCTGTGGGTCTGATTGACGGCACTTTTGGACTTCCTCCGAATGGAAGATTTAGTAGAACATTTGGGCTGTGGTTGTGGTTCAGGAGACACAATAACAGGACCCTTGAGCAGTGTTGTCATGTAATGTTTCGATATGTTTCAGGTTACTTGTGGTGTAATAGACCGTAGTTGATTCACTACTCCCTATACTTTGATATACATGTGGATTGTACATTAAAATGAAGTAGAGTTTTACTGCCAAAAATTTCTTGCTCTAAAAATTTTGAGCAATTATGAAAGCTAATAAACCCCCAATTCTCAATGTTCACTTGGGCCAAATCCCAATTCACCCCTTTGCCCTAACCCTTACTTCTACCCTTTGCCCTTGGCAGTACCCCTTGAAATGGAGCTGCAAGGGGTAGGGGATTGAAACATTCCCCCTATGAAAATCAGTCATGCCACCAGCAGCTGGAACTGTCTCTGTTCCATGGGCTTTGTTAATCTTTTAATGTCTACCAACTATAACCCACAAAAATGTGACCTATATTAAACAGCATTAAATGGTTGATCCAATAATTAAGTTGTTTACAAGGAAAGTTCTTACATTTGTGTTTCTTTCATTACTGCTGCATGTTTTGGCTGTGCGTCTTGCCAATGATCCAAGCAGAATTATGTGAAACTAAGTAAGTCTGGAAAATCTAAGTTTTGAGGGTTAAACACACCTTCGCCTTAGCCCTTCCCCTCCGTCTAATTGAGAATTGGGACAACACTACCCCTTCATGTGAAGGCGCAAAACAGAGGGGTAGGGGTAGGGGGTGAATTGTGATTCAGCCTTACATTAAAATGGTGCAGTCATGGTTTGTGCAGCATTGGAAGATCACGAAAAGACTCCTGTGTCATTTACATGTGAGCGTTTGGATTCACCTGTAAAATCTAATGATGGTGTGTTTTCATTAAATGAGCTAGAGTTGGGGTGTTTTTGCAGTTCTGGTGACGGCTTAAAAATGTATTCCGAACAGCTGAACAGACATTTGTCATTATGATTGGTTGTGTCAAATTAAAAAAAAAAAAAGTGACCCACATTCGCAGTCTGTGTCGATAGCATCATGTTGCTAAATCTAGCCTGTTTTGCGTTGATAAGCAATGTGACAACCTGTGATTTACTCCTGAGCTTATGTCTGCATCATGAAAGATTAAATTTCAGCAGATGGAGGAAGAAGATGGGCATGGTGAGCATTGGTTGTGTATTAGAAAGTTAATGTGCATTTTGGGCCGATATCATATGGCAATAATTTGATGCTGAAAAATGTAGAAAATGCATGTAAACAAAACATTATAAATGTGACAGCTAATCTGATAACCGTAGTGTCTTACATGGCTCACCCTATCTCAACACTCCACTCCTGCTTTTTCTTCTTCTCATTATTTAGTGTTTATTGATGGTTGTGAAGCCAGTTTAGAGATGCATTAGCACCAGTTGTGTTTTTTTTTGTTTTGTTTATTTATTTGGAATATAACATCAAAACCTTACTGCAAAAAGATTTATATAAAAAGAAAGGGAAACATGTGAACAGGAGCAGGATGTACCTTCTTCTTCTTCTACCTACCCTAAATTCATGTCAGATCCCATAAATAACTCAAAACTCTTACACATATCAGACTAAATTCTGACTAAGCACAAAACACAAAAATGCTATACATATCGAGGACAGACTCTGTCCATTTCCCAACACAATTTCACATCAAAATAATGTCTGTCCCTTTCGTAGCAGTAATACACATATCAAAAATAAACTACCTGTTTGATAACAATAATACACACACACACACACACACACAAAAAACATTAGATTTCTTAGCAGTAGTATACATATGAAAAATAAACTCAGTTCATGTTGTTCAACTTTCACTCCTTCACTCCTACTTTGATACTTAGTGGTAAAATCTGGTACAGTTCTCTGGTGTTTGGCTTCATATCAGACCAGATTGAAAACTTTCACACTGACCTGATAGTAGAATCTGCTGCTGTGTTTTGGAATATGGCACATAGAACAGAACTCCACCAAGGTCATCGATTGATCCAGACCATAACTGTGTAAAATTAATTAAAACAAATTAAATGCTTAAAATAATTAAATCACATTTCTCCTTTTTCTTCATGCATTTATTATCACACTTTACGGGTCAGCTCAGGATTTCTTTCATTGGGAGTAGGTGATTCTGTGACCTCTGTCCCCAGTAATGTGACAAGTTTGAGGTAGAATAATAGGAAATCCTCTTCAACCCTATTTCTGAGTAATGACACCAGAAAGGTCATTTTAAGCGCTGGCCCTTTAAATATATGAGCCACTTCAGGCCCCACCCCCTCCAAGTTGTTGACTGTGCTGCTCTGTTGTGTTCAACCAATAACTAAACATTGGCTCAAAAATTGGACATATTTTCAGTTTTACTACAACCACTCCTGCTGATAAACAATTATGTTGTACTCTGAGAAATGTTGGTTGGAAGTCTAGATTTTATATGGGCAAGTGTCATGACATAACTAGTTATAGACGTAACAAATTAAGCAGGAATTAAAGCAGGTTGTAGAAATCCACTCGATTTTTGCCAAAATGAATCTAAAAATAGTTTTGCAGCATCTGGAGGGATGAAATTCAAAATTTCTGAACTATTAGAGTCCAAATACACACATAAATGAACCAAAGATTAATAAAAGTGAGTTTACATAAATATGACCCCTTTACTATAATACATGGCAGCTGTTTGGGTCGCAGTGTGATTGGAAACCATAGTGTGATGCCCGTCTTTATATACCCATTCACCCCAGATCCTGACAGAAGGTTAAGTGTTGGTTTGTCATTGGGTGACAGTTGTTAGTTTGTTGCAGTGTTGACACAACACTATCAGTGTGGTTCAGTTGTGTTTATGCTGCTGGTGGTCAAACAGCCCTGCATGTCTGTGTCACAGTTTGGTGTTACACTTCACAGAGGAAGACGAGGTGTGTCATGCCTCGTCCTAAAAACAGTCCACGTCATACATGTAGAGGCAGGCATATTCCTGCCGAGCAGCCATGCAGAGCGCTGACCTGCATGGCAGCAGTACATCTGGATCTATGTGACAAACTGTTAGTTCAGACACAGAGAGCCATTGATAGTTAAAGGGGTCATTCATAAATTCAGAGGACAGGGAACAGAAAATCAGTTCAAAGTTACAAATGATCTGCTGATCGCTCCCTGAACATGAATAAATATCTGTAAAGACCATGTGTATGTAATGAAGCTAAATGTGTGGCTAATACTGCAACAGCGGAGAAGAATGACTGCAGTAAGTGGTCTCACTTTCAGAGGAAAAAATGACACCAAGGCTAAGTGCAATGCATGTGGGAAGCTAATTAGTTGTTGATTGATTATTGGGATGGGTAGAGTGAGGGGAGAGTAATCAATGGCATTAATCTCATGGACAATGAAAAGATACATTTAAAAAAATAAAAATGCAAAAATGTATTTCCACGTCACCTGCTGACACAGATGCATCATATTCACTTATTCAGTCACAGAATTAACTTCACCTTAGAATATACTACCTTAAATATATGCTACATTATCTATCTAGTCTGTGTGTGTGTGTGTGTGTGTGTGTGTGTGTGTGTGCGCGTGCGCACACGCACATTTCCCAGACTCTCTGTCTTCCACAACTTGGCACAGTATGGTACAACAACAACAACAACACAGTTTGTATACTGAATTTGTATTTTATCGATTGCAGTCCTGGGTTGTGGTCTAGGCATGTTGTCATGCATTATGAGTGTGTTACTCTGAAATGCAGGGAAACCGTTGACCCTTATAAAGCTGGGCCAGTATTCTGCTGCTGATGTGTGAAATTAATCTCTTTTTCTTTATGAAGTTACAGAACCCTCTACGTGTCAGTGCATTGAATAAAGCTGTTTTTTTTGGGGTGAAATTGTATCTATTTCCCCAAAGCATGCTCCCTTTACAAATTGAAGTCTGTCATGGTGCAGCAGCTCAGTTTCAGGAAAAACATTGTGTTATAATGATGCAAGGTGTCACAGAACACAATTATCATGATTCTACTTATTTTGTAGGCACAATGATTATATGTACATGTGCAACACAGCACTTTTTGTCCTTCATCCATGAAAGAAAATGTTCTGATTAAGTTGTTCACCTGCTTAAAGGGTACCTGTTGTGATTTTTCATTGCTAGCCATCTCAAAAGATTACATATCACCAGATAGTGGTTCTGTCCACTTCTGTAAACACAGTGTGGACCTCTTTTGCACATGCGGGTCACTTCAGGGTCACATTCAGTTCATACTCAAATCAGCTAGAAGTCACATTTAATGTGCACATAAAAAAAATTGTATTTCACCAAAAAAAAACAAAAGACCTGCTGTCTGAACATATCCTAAGTCACTGCTCTGTCAGTCGGGTATGGTCAGTGACCTCCTTCATGGGCTGTTCCAGCACTGGTAGTGATGAAAGTTCAGTGTATTGTCAGATTACCTGGGCTGAGTTGAACTGGTCACCGACTGGTCTGCAGCAGAAACCAGACTAAAATGACACATTATCGGCCAGTGCAGGGTTGCTTCTCTAGAACAATGGCAAAATGTTAAGCTGTCAGCTGCACAAACAAGAAGCGCAAACGTCTATTTTCCACTTAATCTGCTCACTGACTGCCACTTACTTACCACTTTACTAGTACTACTACTCCTTCACTTGTAATCAGTGACAGCTATGTCACTTATATCTGGCAATGGTCGTTCACCATGGGTTCTACGTAATCCACGTAATGAAAAGGTCCTGTGTGCGGCATCTATGAATAAGTGATGCACAAAGCACAATTAATGTTGTAAACATGACCAGTACAGGTATGCTTTAAGCAACTGTTGTATTTGACCAATATTTCAGGTTTTTAAAATGTGGCTAAACATACCATTATACATTTTTTCCCCAGTTTTGGGCTGGTTACAGATTTCCAGCTGTGTGAACACAGCCCCCTTTCATTCCGTCAAACATCTTGTAGACAGGCAAGCGTCATAGTAAGGAATGCATGATCCAAAAAATCTAGGCCAGTACTGATAATGACATAACAATTTGGTGGATAGCCAACGCCTGTGCTTTTTTCACTACTTTGTTTTGACATTGTTTTGCTTGTGCTACCAGGCTAAAATCACATTTTATGTCAATGAATTTGATGTGAACTATATTCTTTTTTTTCTCCACACATGCCATCAGTGTTGCACATAGTTCAGCACACGACACTGGCCTTTTAGCTCTATTAAAATACAACTGAACAGCTGATTAAAATCAAATGAATATCGTCTTGCTGGTACTGATATTCAGCCAATGGATCAGTTCATTCCTATTTATAACATCAGTGCATTTCCAAAAACCTGTTGATCTCCTCTTTCATAATGCTTAAATGTAGGCGTGTTTCTGGTTCCATCCAGAGCGTTGTCTGCTATTCTTTTGGCCATGTATCTCTAAGAGATCTTTGTTTCTATCCCAGCTGACAGCTGTGAGCTGTGTGTCATAAAAAACCCAAATGAGCCTCATTTTCTGAATGTGATGTATACACGTCCAAAGAATGCTCCTAAAACTCAGTAATATCAGCATGTCACATGTTTGTCTTGTCTTTGGAAGAAGCTTGGGATATCCAGATGCAATATTCTGTTTACACCACACCTGTCACATTCAAGATGTTTGGAATAACAGTGGAATATTAGTGTGTATGTTAATGACTGCTGCCATTTCTAAACAGACACACGCTGTAAAGAAACATGGAGAAATTAATTCCATTATTGTATATTTTAACTGGTATTGAGAACATTTTATGTACAGTGTCATATTTTGATGTTGTCTTTGTGTTTTTGTGTCTTCAGGGTTCTCCCACTCAGCATTTACATTCGGTATAGAGAGTCATATCAGCCAGTCCAACATTAATGGTGCTCTGGTTCCCCCTGCTGCCCTCATCAGCATCATCCAGAAGGGCCTGCAGTATGTCGAGGCTGAAGTCAGCATCAATGAGGTCAGAACACACACAGACTCTCATCAGGCCGCCCCGCTCTTCTGTCCACACTTTCCAGTCTGACTGATGGTTTCTCCCACTCTGTAGGACGGCACGTTATTTGATGGGCGGCCGATCGAGTCTCTGTCCTTGATTGATGCTGTGATGCCGGATGTGGTTCAGACCAGGCAACAGGCATACAGGGACAAGATGGCCCAGCAGCAGGCTGCTGCTTCTGCACCAGCGTCGACCACTGGGGGCAGCATTGCCGGCAGTGCCAAGAATGGAGAGAATACTGCCAACGGGGAGGAGAACGGAGCCCATGCCTTAGCTAGTGAGTTCAAGCCTTTCAGGGTTTTAACAGCAAACTGACTTTTAACCCTTTTGACTTCTAGTAAAATGTGTGAATTTTATCTATTTTATTATTAATAATTAATAATTATTATTTATTATGGGTAAAAATTAATCGTCTAATGGCGATAGAATAGACAGTGGTTACATCTTTTTAGCCAACTTTATTCAGCGTCATTGCTGCAACTTCCACACTTTTTTTTTTTAAATTTATGGTTAATAGACCCCATAGAAAACCCTATGACACTTGTTATTGAGGAAAATAAAGGCATGAATCATAAATAAATTAATACTTAATAATATTAACATTAATAATAATGAATGCAAATGACAGCAAATTATTACCTCTACTGACATTCTTCCAAACTTCAAATTCAATTTGATCATCTCTAAACCATAAAATGTACTGTATTTTTATTGCATTTTCAGGTGCATTTTTTTTTTTTGCTCAAAGTCTTTTCATCAGTATTTTTGCAGAAACTGTACAAGCTAAATGTGTTACAGCAGGTACAATTTTTTTTTAATGACTGTTGTTTTGAAAAATCTTCAGTGTCCACATTTTACTCATTTCTGTGTTAGACTTTTCTATCCAACTGCAGCTTTTATGGTTTTGTTATGAAACACATTCAACACACAGAAGACAACGCTTTACTGAAATGTTGATTAATTATTTTTGTGCGGAGCCCAGCATTGGACATCCATGTTTAATTTGGAAAAGTAGATGAAATAAAATCCTACTTTAGAGATCAGTTTTACCCCAGGACATCAATAGGAGAATTTCTCTGTTTTCTGTCTATGTTTGACCCATCACACTGTGCACTTAGACAACCATGCAGACCTGATGGAGGTGGATGGAGACGTGGAGATCCCTCAGAACAAGGCCATGGTCCTCAGGGGCCACGAGTCCGAGGTCTTCATCTGTGCCTGGAATCCAGTTAGTGATCTGCTGGCATCAGGGTTAGTCCAAACCATTATATACAGAAATATTACCGGGTTGGAAACGGTGAACTTCGGAGGCTTTCATAATAATTAATCTGACTTATTGTGTTATTTTTAATGTATGGTCTCTTTGTTAATGTGGTTGAAATTTGTAAAAGTCAGATGTAGCAATAGCAAATGTACAGAGTTGGTATTATTGGAATTATATTGACTGTTTATTGATTGGGTTACTGATTCTTGTTTCAATTCCAAAATAAACAGTATACTAATATTTATTAAATGCATTCAATACAAAAGTATGATACAAAATATGATTAAAAAAACTTCTCAAATCAATCATTAAGTATTACACCACTGGTTCTATTGATGTTGATGGAGTTACAGTGTATTAGTTGTGATTTTGTCCATCTAATTGAATCGTCTTTGATTCAGGTCTGGAGATTCGACAGCTCGGATTTGGAACCTGAGTGAGAACAGTACAAGCAGCTCGACACAGTTGGTCCTGAGACACTGCATACGAGAAGGAGGACAGGATGTCCCCAGCAACAAAGACGTCACCTCACTAGACTGGAATGTAAGGACACACGTGCACAATCAATCATCCAGTCAGAGGTGTATCAAATTCAAAGTAAACAAAGTGGAAAGTGAAGAAATAGTAGGAACAATGTTAAATAAACTGCTGTCTAAAAGTAATTTCAGGGTCTTAATATATAATTTACCTTACAAAAGCTGGGGGAAATGATGAAAATGTGGCTCTAGAATGTGTGATCGAATTTCAAACGTAGATTACTACAAACAGGAGAGCTCCCAGTGCAAACTGAACACAAGCGATAATGACATCTAACAGAGTGCAGTGTTCCCTCAGCTGTGAACTGGAGCCAAAGGCAGAGGCACACATTTCCTGGAAAGTCTCCACACTGATGGAAATAACAGGCTTCACCTAATTCACTTCAGTTTTTTTTTCATACCAGCACCAGATCACAACATAGTGTGAGGTTTTACGTTACTGATGTGTTTGTATGTATGTGTGTGTGTGTTTGTCTTTAACAGAGCGAAGGCACGCTGTTAGCAACAGGGTCCTATGACGGCTTTGCTAGAATATGGACGAAAGATGGTAAGGCACTTTTGATTTCCTTTTGATGTCCTGTTTGTGGATGTAAACCTAGATTTCAGTGTGCCAAGTTTTTCTGAAAAACACTGTATTGTATGTCTTGAACCTGTTAATGGCCTGTCATGTGCTGTCTTGTTTTTTTGCTCATTTTAAATTGCAAAGCTTGTGGGTCTTCTGTAATCTTATACAATGCTGCCACCTAGCGGTAGATACATATACTGCTGATGTATCCATTGGTACTCATTGTTCCTGTTCACACATGGCTTTAATATGCAGTTTGATATGACTACATGTGTGATTCCACTAAGATCCAAAGATTTAGAGGTGCTGTAGGATGTATACAGACACATTTATGGAGCAGTGTAAACACAAACACATCCTGGACCACACTCTGCTGATATCCTTTGAGAAAGTGTGCAAGTTAGAGGTGGACAGTAATGTTTTTTTTTTTTTTAAGGCTGATATAGTAATGATAGTTTTGAGCAGGAAAAACCCGATGACTCATTAATTGGTGAATATTATCTTTAAAACCTTTTTAAACATATTAGCCATATCAGAAGTGCACTAAAACTAGGTGAGTCTTGATTTTAAAGGTGACCTATTGTGCAAAACTTTTTTGAGTTAATGTTACTCCTGCTTGGGTCTGGTCTAGTCTGATAAACACTCCAAGTCTGGAAAAAAATGACCCGCTAGTTTCTCTGAATTACTACAATGAATTCGACAGAAGCTCAGGTTGAGCAGTTTTGATTTCGCTCCCCATATGACGTAATATGGGGGAGAAATCTAATAAGGGAGCGTGTACTTCCTTATTCACGGA
>JAPSES010090271.1:0-22258 GCA_029822895.1 Maxillicosta whitleyi | reverse complement strand
TCATATTATTCACATTGTTTTAAAGCAGAGTTTGTAGATGGAAACATTTTCATAATGTAATTTTACTTTTTTCACTCTAAAATATTTAGAAAAGTTTAGACTTCACATTATTTATATATTATTATGTTAATTATTTTACTTCAGATCAGATTTGGCTGAATGTGGAACTGAACTAAAATGAGTTTGACACCCCCTGGATTAAATGGTTATTAAAAATATTCTGTTTTTCTATAATTATTATTTTAAATGATACATTAACAGAAGCATGTACTTATGCATAAAGAACCACACAGACACAATATATTAAAAATACTAATAACAAACCCTTGTGCACACACTCACCCAGCAACGTGGACAGTGTTTCCACATAACCGTTGTAGATGTCGTACTCCTGCGACGGCCGAAGGGTCTCCCACAGGGCCTGGGCGTAGTTGAGCACCTGGAAGTATCCGCAGGTGGCCAGGGCCCACCACAGGGACCAGGCCAGCAGGGGGCCGCTCCGGTAGCACTGGAGGAAGTCTGCCAACAGCAGCCGCAGAACATCCACCAGGCTGCTGGTTCCAGAACCATCCTGAGAGGGAATGAAAAAAGAACCTGTTCACCAGTGAGGATACTGGTCCAACTGGAACTCAGTTTGGTTCAGGTTCCACATCCACAGCAGGATGATCTCATGTGGGTCAGAAGAGCAAAAGAAGAACAAAAGAAGAACTGCAAAAGAAGAAGAGCAAAAGAAGAACAGCATCACCCAGAACCAGAAAGAATGACAAAGACAAATGGAAAATGACATTAAGACCCACTGATGCATTTGAATCCATCCCACTCACTTTTCTGTCTGCGTTTTCCAAAGGCACTTTGCTCTTCAGGTCTTCAGTCGACTCCATCAGTGATTTGCTGCTGCTTCGTTCCCTCTCCTCTGTCGTATCTGAACTCTTATGGAAGAACAAGCTTCTTTTGGGCATGGGCAGAAACCAGGGGGCTACGGAGGCCACAGCCGCCGACGCCAGCGTGATAATGACCAGGTGGAGCAGCTGCACTTTGGCCACAGACAGCAGGACCTGGCCCAGCAGGGAGCCCACAGCTGACCCGAACAGGGTGATGCTTCTGCAGTATCCGGTCACTTTCTTGTAGTGCGCCGGCTCCACCACGCTGTAGATGTAGGAGAAGTACGCCACCTCGGACGCCGTGGCCAATCCGAAGAAAAACTCCAAGAACTGCATCGCGAGCAGACCCTGGGCCTTGAACAGTATTATGTAGGTCACCACTAAACTGGTGGCCTGCAGGATGAGCACAGGCTTGTAGCAGAGGTAGTCGGTGGCCAGGAAGACCGGGAACAGCAAGGCCAGGTAGGAATAGGTCCAGACCGGATAGATTTCATTCACAACCTGCAGATGAAGACAAAACAGTAACTCTGGTGGTCCGTCATCTGAACTCCAGTGTGATTTACACAGATGGAAACACAATGAGCCTGTTTACATGACCGTAAAACCCAATAACTGTCAGTAATTAGATAATTATAATAAGATCTGATGTCTTTACATTACATTCATTAAGGGGTCATCCATTTTTTTCAACATTTTCAAGAGCGTACAAAATGATTGAAATACGACACCATTTCCACATCTGAGGTTTGTCACTTTAAAAGATAAAGTCACAGTTTGTGGTAAAAATTAAAGACATAGAAACATAGTTTTTGATGAAAACATCTCATACACATCAAACACCGAAAAGACAATTAAAATGACCATTTTACTTTGTTTTTTGAAAGTTATATAAGATACTATTAAAAGATGTGTCAGCGTCACCTCCACAACTATAGCGTGTGTTGGTTTATGCATTTTCAACAGATTCTGTCGGCTTATTTCAATCTAAAGTATTTAATAAGTTTAAAAAAATATTTTTTTTAATGAATACTTGTCTTGTGCCAGTCACTATAATGCATTTTTTTCCCCAAAATAATGCCCAATGGAGAAGGGGGTTTTGCATTTATACTACTTAAGAGAATAGATAGAAAGATCAAAATAACTGGGAACCATTTCTGTTAAAATACTGTTCAAGTTTAAGCCGGATAAATAGCTCTAGGGAGGCAATTATTTTGGGATTACACTAAATTCCAACACAATGTCCATTCTTCATAAGGCATTTATGAGTTTGAGGTAAGGACATCTCAAATTAAATCCCAAGGACTCAACAGAAAAGTTCTTCAGACATGTGATTATAAAGCTAATACATATTAGAGCAGGTGACAGTAATGGTAACATGCAAATGTTACACAATGTGACATTCATTCAAATCCACTGCATGTTGAACTGTTGGAGATCAAACCTTCCAAGTATGGAAACACTGGTCATCATTTATAACAAATAATATTTTGTAAACCTATTTGCAAGGGTTGGGAATGTGAATGCAGATAAACAAGATCTCAAGTATAAAACAAATAAATAAAAGTATAATATTTAAATAATGACAGCTCCAAATATGTTAAATGTGTTAATGTGAAAATTTGAACAAATAGTAGTAATAATAGTACATTTTTAACAATATTCTGCCTGTTAGTAAATGGTTTTTATACATTCATAGATCCACTGAGGTCTGTAAGTTGTGTAAATAGTTTAATAATCTGAAACATAATATTGTTTAAATTGCACTTTGTTTCCCTAATATATATCCAGATTAAACATAGTTGTTCATATTTTACTGGTCTGGCTCGTTTGAGATCAAATTAAGCTGGATTTGGAGCCTGATCTTAAATGACCTTGACATCCATGTGATCGAACTATGGAGGAACCATGACCTGCAGGAGGAAACAGTGTGTAAATGAACTGATGCAACCGGCTTTTGCGTTGATGTAACAAGAGAAACCAGCAGACAACAGGGTACTGTGGCGCATATAAAACAAAAGGAACAGAGGTGGAATTCACACGTCATAATGGCAACTGCAACCACGATCACTATAGATTTCAACATAGAGTAGAAACAGCAGGTGTCATTCTGATAAAAGCTGCAGGAAGGAGTAGAAAACACACCTCCACATTCCTGACCAGCACTTATCTTACATAAAAGGAAAATGATGCCTAATGTTCCTAAAAATATGCAATAAAGTCAGTACACGTCACCAGTACAGTAACAGTGGAGGTAATTATTCTAAAAACCACAGGACTACCACTGAAAGCAGTAGAATACACACGTGTTGGATTTAACAGAACTCATATGCAATGATTACATTTCCTGAAATGATGCAATGAAGTCAATGTTAACCTTTCAGACAGAGTAGCACAGCAGGTGCTTCAGCTAACTGTTGTAGCACTAAGGCTGTGAATCAGCAAGAATCTGTCAATACAATATAAATCATAATACTAGGATCACAATATCACGATATTGTTAAAAAGGATTTTTTTTTGGTTTGTTGTTTTAGTCATTAGAGCTTTAGATCCTGCTCAAATGTCCATATTCTATTAGTTCATAACACCATAACATTATTTTTGTGTAAACCCAACAAAGGAACTAACATCTGCCTCTTAGACAGTAAAAAGTACTTTTCAGATGCTTCAAATAATCATTAATTAATAAAACTGTGTTAAATAATAATAAATAAAATATAAACAATAAAGAAAAACAAAACAAAATGAACCGCTGCCATATTTGCGTTTGAATAAACACCAAAAAATATCAATACACTACTTTTAAATATCGATACAGTATCGTGAAATTAAATATACGCTATATTACAGATCTGATATTTTCTTACACAGTTAAAAAAAAACAAACAAACTTAAATTAAAAAAAATAAAAGTTTAAAAAATATATGTCTGATATATGCAATATGTGTCCCGGATATGTGTTTCTGTTTAACTTGTAGACATATTTAAGACTCTATAGAAACTGAATAATATAATAAATATGTGTATGTGTGTGTAAGCTGTCAGTGTTAGCAGCTTAGCCTTTAGCTTTAGCCACTAACTCTCACCTGAGTCTCCGTCAGGTTCTTGTCTGGTCCCATCAGGAAGGCGGTGAGGAAGGGTTCGGAAGGCCGCATGTTGGAAAAGAAGCCGAACACACATAGCAAAAGAGTGGCGTGTAACACAGACATGATGCACGACCTCCACACACTCACTCACACACGTTGGTGAAACTCTTATGTGTTGATATCGCGACCTTCTTCTTCTTCGGTGGTTGTTTACATGAGCAGACAGGCGCGCGCTGCCACCACCCAGCGGTCACACCGGAACCCGGAAATGGAGGTTTAGCTTTTATTTTTATTCATTTGGTGCATTATTTTAATGATTATTTTGTTCATTTTTATTGTTTTGTTCATATTGATCATTATTTAATTATTTTAGTATTTAAAGTGTTCATTTTTCTTAATTTAATTGATGTGTTATTCATATTTCCTTATTTTTTTATGTGTATTTTTTTATTATGTGTTATTATGTTTTTTTTTTAAATTTTTGTTCATTTATTATTATTATTTTTTGCATTTTATTGAAATTTTGCTCATATATTTGGTTAATTTTGTTGACTATTGTATTTATTTTATTTTATTGATTACTTTTTTGTATTTTGCTCGTTTATTCACTTGGTGTGTGATTTTGCTGATTAACTTTTGTATCATTTTGCTGATTACTTTGTAAAGTTTTCTTAATTTTTTTGATCCGTTTTGCTCATTTTATTGAAATGTTATTCTTATTGTTTATTTTGTTTAATGTGTATTATTTTATTGATTTTGTTGATTTTTCAAAATTATTTTAATATTACTGAAATTCTGTTTGTTTTGTGTCGATTTTGATTATTTTGTTGATTATATTCATTGTGTGTATTACGTTACTGATTATTTGCTCATTATGTTAAAATTTTGTTCATATATTTGATTAATTTTGTTTCTCATCTATGATTTTGTTCATATTGTTATTTTACTGATTATTTCCTTTATGTTTTACCATTTTATTTTATTGATTATTGTCTTCATGTTGTGATATTTTGTTAATTTTACTGAAATTTTTGAAAGTTCATATCATTGAATATTTAACCTTTTTTTCTGATTATCTTGTGTATTTTTTTTACTGATTACTTTTGTTGATTTTCCTTCATTTTATTGATTTGTTGTTCATATTTTCTTCATTACATTCATTTTTTAAAATCTTGTGTATTATTTCACTGATTACTTTTGTTCCATTTTTCTTTATTTTTGGCTATTTTACTTAAATATTACGCAATTTTTGTTCATTTGTTTGATCTTTATGTTTTGTGTGTTTAATAAAGAACATTTTTCCTTGTATTGATGATACATTACCTGTTTTGTCACTTTTACATCAGTTTCTCATTTCCTTATCTTGTTTTATACTTTATCAGTCTTTTATTTTGATGAAATAAAATAAATAAATAAGGACTAAGCTAAAAAAAAAAAAAAATCACACAGTACATGCACTAATGGATTCACTTTCTACTTCTTTCTTTCTTTGTTTTTCCAGTCATTCAGAGTGTTAGAGGTGGTCATGTGATTTTCTTAATATTATGTGTTAAAATAGTCATTGCTAAATGAATGTTGGTTTTCATCATAATTAAATAGATCATAAATACACATGACATATGTATGGACAATATTATATGTACAATGACTGTGTATTTGTATATTTTAAGCCATAAATGCAAAACAAATAAAAAAAAATACATAAAAAGCCTTTTTTTTAATATTTGGGAAACTCTTTATTGATAAATATACATTACTTTAAAGTGTTTGTTACCACTGAGCAGATTACACCAAGAGAGTGGACCGACAGGCAGTAAGTACAGAGAACATGAAGTCAAACAAACAGCATTTACTTTATTCACTTGTAGAAGTCAGAAATATGTTACTGCGGCGAGACAGGTATAGGTTTTCCCCGCCGACGAGTGAGGCAGGAAAAGCATTTCAACGGTTCATTTAGGTACACGGAACGCTTATGGGAGTGAATGAGTGTGAATCTGGAGGCGAAAGCGACTGTAAATGAGGCGCGTTTGTGCAAATACGGATATAGACGCTGCGAAAAGCTCCAAACCCAAGGACTGGAACGTCCCCAGAAGGGTTTGTTTTTGCTGTTTGAAACCGGACCGGACTAAAGGCAGAGTCAGAGCATCTTCAGATACAATAAACAAACAAACAAAGTCAAATTCAGTCCAAATTTGGTTCAACCCTCACGCATCATTAAAGGTATTTTTGTGTTCTCGGGTAAATGTTTCATCTTTATCAAATGAATCAATGTTTGACAGTTTTGAGCTGATGATGATTAAAGGATTTATGCAGAAAAAAATAACATTTTTTTGGTTATTTAAGTTGTTTTCTTTCCTGTTTTCAGTGGAGGATAACAGATGTAATGCCATATAAACACGATACAGTATTTGTCAGTTACATGGTTTAAATTTAGGTGTCCATCAAAAAAAAAAAAAAAAAAAAGATTTAATCTCAAGCAATTTCCTGGTTAAATTAAGTTTAAAAAACAGTTGTCCATAATATCAGATTTTTACCCCCACCAAGGAGGTTATGTTTTTGCCAGGGTTTGTTTGTTAGTTACCAAGATAACTCAAAAAGTTATGAATGGATTTTAATGAAATTTTCAGGAAATGTTCGCTCTGAGACAAGGAGCAGATGATTAAATTTTGGAGGTGATCCAGGAATTTTTTAAAGGATTTTCTATTAGTTATCATTGATGTTGTTGTAGTACTAACAAATGTCCACCAGATGGCAGTGGAACTCCTGTTTTCTCATATAGTGTCTTTAAATGTGTGACCTGAACTGTGCTGCTTGGCGGAGGTTTGCGCTCTCCGAGTGCTTTTCTAGTATAAGTTCTTTTCTTTTCTGTTTTCAGTGGAGGATAACGGATGTAACGCTATAGCATAATATAGAATTTGCCAGTTACATGATTTAAATTTAGGTCTCCATCCAAAAAAACAAAAAAGATTTCGTCTCAAGCGACTTCCTGGTTAAATTAAGGTTAAAAAAAATTGTCCATAATATCAGATTTTTTTGTCTTGTACTTGGATTTTTCATGTAAATAAAAACGCATTTACTCATGAGACCAAACAGTCAAACTAACATTCATTCAAAATGTCCATTAATCTATATTTAATCCAATAAACAAAATAATAATAATAATAATTTGCATTTGTTTGTGTCTTTTAATCATAAATATCTGCGATTGTGTAACATTTTAACCTTCTCCCACTGCTAGTTCTCAAATAAGGTGAATTTAAGAGGCATTTTGCCTGCTTTTACATCATTTGCAACTTGTTTTGTATTTTATCATTTAGTCTTTTGTCTCATTTTGCCTGATTTCATCTTGTGTGTTGTTTTCGTAAACAAACCATACGGCTTTTCGGTGTTTTTTGTTGTTTTTATTCACGGCTCTTCCATAAATGTATATGTGAGGCCTTAAAATGTGGGACGGTTTGATTACTTCTTTCTATATTTGTCTCCCTGGCACAAAAGTGGTGAAAAATAACAAGAAAAAAAAACAACCCTTTTTTTCCCCACTACTGTACGTCTAACTCAGGACTACAGCTGTTCTAAGTTAAGAAGTTGTCAGTTTGTGTTTTTTTTTTTTTGCGGTGAATCTACCCTCGATGTGGAATGAGGTGACTATAATAAACAGCGTTAAAATCTTCTACACAGAAACAAGACCATGAACGCACCACACTGTGGCGACAACATTAAACCTGCAGAGGAACATTGGAGGAACAGTCCAGCTTTTAGAACCAGGCCTTGGTTGCAGATGTAAATACAGTATATAGTTCATTTAATGGGTTTGGTTACCATAGCAACGACGAGTAAAAAGCAAGAAAACACCCGTCGGTCTGTAGCTTGAGCACGTGCAGATACATCCAAATGTGCTGGTTGTACATTTCTGCAGAAACGCAAGAGTTACACTTAAAATATTAATGATTATTTTAGCTCAGGGTCTAAATTCAGCCCAAAAAAAATGAGAAAAACTCCTTTCCTCCTTGTTTTAGTATAAAAAAGTAAGATTTCATGAAATTTATGACATTTACAAACTATTCTTTCAACAAAGCATCTTATCTCTTTGTTAATGTTTTTAGTAATTTCTGTACATGTTCTGTTACTGTTATGGTTTAATTTGTTCATATTTGGGCTTTTTTTTGGTCATTTCTGTTAATTTTTCTCAAATATTTTGTATAGTTTTTGTTATTACCATTTAATTTGTTCATATTTGTTGATTTTCATTTATTTTTTTGTTTCTCAATTATTTTTTTTTTTTTACATGTTGTTTGTTTAAAAAAACGTGAATAACCTGAGAAATTAACAATTATTTTAGCTCAGGTTCTAAATTCAGGCAAAAAAATTTTGAAAAACTCCAAATTTTGGTGTAAAAAAAAAAAAAAAAGATTTCATGATTATTATTATTATTTTTTTTACATTTACAAACTATTCTTTCAACAAAGCATCTATCTCTTTGTTAATGTTCCTCAAATTTTTGGTAATTTCTGTACATGTTCTGTTATTATTGTTACATATTTGTTAATGATTTTATTTTTGCTCATTTCTGTTAATTTTCCTCAAATGTTTTGTTGAGTTTTTGTTATTACCGTTTAATTTGTTGCTATTTGTTGATTTTCATTTAGTTTTTTGTTTCTCTAATTTTTTTTTTTACGTGTTTATTGAAAAAATGTGAACAACGTGAAATCTCTAAAGACAATTAAGTGCGATTTTAACAATATTCTGCCTGTTATGCAATATTTTATCTAAGTGTAGATCCACTGTGATGTGCAAGTTGTAATAAACATATGAAAATGATAAACTGAGGTAGAATATTGTTAAAACTACACTTATTTTTCATGTTTGTTCATGTTATTCACATTTTTTTTAAAGGATACTTTGTAAATGCAAACATTTTTATAATGTAATCTTAATTTTATTGCTCTAAAACAGCGAAAACTTTATCATTATGTTAGTACTTTACTGATCTGACATAATTTCGGATCATATTGGACTGAATGTGACCTGAACTAAAATGAGTTTGACACCCCCGGCATAGAGATGACGAGTAAAAGCAAAGAAAACACCGGTGGGTCTGTAGCTTGAGCACGTACACATACATCCAAATGTGCTGGTTGTATATTTCTGCTTTGTACAGTTTAACTTGAACACATACAGGCGGTAATAGTCCCGTTATCTGCGTCCGTTCATTGAAAACAAAGCTGTTTCCTAAAACGTCAGACTGTCCCTTGGTGTCACACTGTGCCTCAAACATTCCTAACGTCCTGCAGCCATGCAAAGTGTCTCCGAATAACGCAGACATTCCACAAACCAGCTGTGAATACACAGGCAGAACCCACCCCAGGTATAATGCAAATGTATTCACGCAGGTTCATCCACTGTCGGAGCTACATGGTGAAGTGCCTCGTGTAGTCGTATTCTATTGTCGGAATGACGGCCTGGACGAACTTTAGGAAAATCAGCAGATACCTGGAAGTCTCAGTTCAGGAAAACAGGGAGTCGTTTATTTTACCGGCTCTTTTTTCACAATAAAAAATGGGAATCTATACTCAGATCCCAAACCAGTCCCTACTCACTTCCACTTCACTAAAATGTATGTGGTGTTTACGCACAAATCTCCAAAACAACTGTCAAACCGCAGACATTTGACGGTCACGAGAAGGATACATATGCACTCCCAGCTCTCCTCCTCCTTCCGCCACCGTCTCGATGATCTTTTTCATCACCTCAGCGTGTCTGAAAGGAAACGTACAGTCGGTCCGATTTTTAGAACACCACAGAACTTCAAACTTCAGATAAACTAGCAGTAATTGTTTGGTTACCATAGCAACAAGACCCTTGAATAATAATAAAAAAAAAAAAAAGAACGCAACTTTATGGTCATTGTTATGCTGTAAAAAAAAAAAAAAAAAGATAATAAATATAAATCCAATTTAAAAAAAACTCAGTGCTTATGCAAGAAATAAATGATGATACACAACAATAAAAATGTGCATGAGGTAAAGGTGCATGGAGCCTTTTTTTTTTTTCACCCTTATGGTAGGTCAGTTAATCTGGTACTAAAAAAAAAAAAAAAAAAAAAAAAAATCACTGTTACCACAGCAACAGAGAGTTAATGTACTACCACGACATTTATTACCATAGCAACAATAATGAAATTTGTACTATGACCTGTTTTACCAAAGACAAAAGTCAGCTACATTGGTACTTGCATTACAGTTACCGTGGCGACTGACAATTAAAGTAGTATTAAGCCATTTATTATACTGGTAAAATTCATTTACACTAGTATGAAAATCTTTGATACCAAGGTAACATTCCCTTAAACTAATTCTAAGGTCTTTATTAGGATGACAAAAGACAGTTAAAATAGTACCAAGGCATTTATTACCATGGTAACATACTCAGTTAAACTAGTACTTCTCCAGGGGTTTTGTTACTACGGCAACGTTCAGCTAATGTGGTACCAAGATCACTGTTAGCATGGCAACCGACAGTTAAAGTAGTACTAAGATGTGTATACCCATGGTGAAATTAATGGAACTAGTACTAACATCTTTGTTACCATGGCAACAGTCAATAAACTCATATTAAGCCCTTTTTTTTTTTAAACATGGTAATAGTCACTGAAACAAATACTATGACCTTCGTTACCATGGCAACAGTCAGTTAAACTGATACTAAGCCCCCTTTTTTTTTAAAAAAAATATGGTAATATTCATTAAAAAAAAATACTATGACCTTCGATACCATGGCAACAGTCAGTTAAACTCATACTAAGCCCTTTTTTTTAAAAACATGGTAATAGTCACCGAAACAAATATTATGACCTTTGTTACCATGGCAACAGTCAGTTAAACTCATACTAAGCCCCCTTTTTTTGTAACATGGTAACAGCTACTGAAACAAATACTATGACCTTTGTTACCACGGCAACAGTCAGTTAAACTCATACTAAGCCCCCTTTTTTTTGTAACATGGCAAGAGTCACTAAAATAAATACTATGACCTTTGTTACCATGGCAACAGTCAGTAAAACCAACCAGTTGTCTCCTGACCGAAGAAGGGAACTCTAGTCATAATTTGTGGTTCGTCATTTAATCATAATGAGGAAATAACAGACTAGTGGACAATCTGTAGCTGTGTATCTGTGTTTTTTGCAGGAAGTCAACCCGTCACCTTCACGCGTCCTCACCTGCAGGGGTGGACCGAACACATGGCCGGGGGGGGCAGGTGTGGGTGGTTCTCTATGGTGACCGTCTTCTTCACGTGGTCCTGGCTGATGTCCTCGTACATCTGTTCCACCGTCAGCGGCTGCCTGTCCTGGAGACACGACAACAGCTCAGACATCAGCAGACGTCCGCACACGATTTAAAGACGCGCTGGAATCGTTTTTTTTTTTTTTGTTTTTTTTAATCTCATGTGCCACAGGAGCAAAAAAGTAACCACGGGGCTTTAACTTTTCCAGGTACATACTTCATCGTATCCAAAGAGCCAGAGTCGAGGGGTCTGGTAGTATTTATCGTAAGTGATGTACAGGTCGTACGTCCGAGTCTGAAGGATGGCGTCTTCGCTGCCGGGCTCTGCTTTGGCTTTAGTTTCGACCATTTTACTGGTGTCCAATGTCGCCTGAAGAGAGCGAGCGAGAGGGGAGAAGCGTTAGATCAGAGTTCAACAGAGTGTCCGATTAAATAATAACCACATCGTTTACCTCGTCTGTTTCCAAAAGGCCACTTTCTTCATATTCTGAAAGACATTGAACACAACATCAGTGTAAAAGTGGGAGGGGCCGTTTCATTGGTAGTCGGTTTTCCATTGGACGTCTGCGCAAAACTTTACCGATATTTACTAAATGTCGAAAAAACAGAAGTGCGTAATGTAGGGGTGTGTTCTAAATATCGATAGGGGTATATATCGACGTGGGCTTCTTCACGATACGGAGGCGTCAGTATGATGATGAATGAAGAAAAAAAAATAAAAAAAATCATGCAAAAATGAATAACTTTTGAATTTCAACCCAATACAAATTGCGAAAAATAATGTCACCTTTTAGAAACATAAAGTGCAAATTGCGCGTCATATGCTCACCTGGATGCCGAAAGGTTAACGTCAGAAAGTTTGGTGAATTCAACTGAATGTCACAATGTCTGAATGTTACCTTCACTGACGCCCTCCTGATAAAAAATGTGAATATGCAGTCGTGGAAATAATACAACTCTTTTTATTTACTTGTTTTTTTCTTGTGATTGTAGTTGCGGGAAAAAAAGGTCTTTCCGTTGCAGTTTTGCTTGATAAAAAAAAAAACAAAAACAAAACACTTCGATAGCGCAAGAACTGTTAATCGAAAAACTAGATTTTCAGCGAGATTGTCGTTTTTATATTAGATTATTTTTATGCACAAGTTCTATTGACGCAATTTGAGGGTCCGTGGAAAAGCGACTACAGTTCGAATGGGGGAGGGGTTTTATCTAAGCGCACCTTCCATATCAGCTGCTTCTCCTTCCTCGTCATCCTCGTCACCATCGTCACAACCCGCTGCAGATGTGGCGTTCATGTTCTTGTCCTAGAAGAAAGATTGAAGGTGGGAACGGTTTTACAGCAGCAGTGAAAACACCAACATTTCATACAACTCTGGAAGGAAAACTGGAAAATACTTTGAGAAACAGGAGGAAAGATGGAACGGTTTATCGACAGCAGGTTCCAAACACGTGGGTCGGATCAGTTAAATAATAACATAATAACCTATAAATACCAACAAAAAAAAAGTTAAATTAAATGACTGAAAGGTTTAAATCTACAAACTGTCCTTTAGAAAAATGGGAATGACATGAACAACCTGGAATTTCTTGAGAAAAATTAATGTAATTTTATCAATAATTTATTATTTTCACGTTCATTAAAAACGTACAGATCACAGTAGATCTACAAACACACAAAACATTTAATAACAGACAGAATATTGGTAAAATTACACTTATTTCTCTTAAGACATTTCAGGTTGTTCATATTTGTTCAGGCCACAAATTTGGTTTAAAAATGTTAATATTTTCATTTAATTTTACTTTTTTTTTTTTTTAACACGAAAACAAAGAAAAGTTTTTTGAGTCGTCATTATTTCTAGGTTATTATGACAGTGCTTTACTTTAGGGTGACAAACATGTGGCCCGGGAGCCAAAATCGGCCCGCCAGAGGGTCCGATCGGCCCCTGGTATGAATTAATGAAATACAAAAATGACACTGAAAAAATTGTGATGTTAAAATAATTTTAGGTCAATTCTAACAAAAATGGGCCAGACTAGTAAAACACCATCATAATGAACTATAAATAATGAAAAACAAAATTGTTTTCCTTTTTGTGTAAAAAAACAAAGTTAATTTACACAAAAATGTTTATATTTACAGATTAGCCTTTTACAAAAAATGTGAACAATGCGAACAAATATGAATAATCATAAATGTCTCAAGATAAATCAGTGTAATTGTACCAATATTCTACCTGTTATTAAATATTCTGTGTATTTGTAGATCCACTGTGATCTGTACGTTATAATGAACATGTGAAAATGAGGAACTGAGGACAAATAATGGAATAAACTGTAAAAATTGCACTTTTTTCTTAATAAATTTGTTTTTGTACCTGTTTTTTAAAGGGTAGTTTGTAGATGTACACATTTTATAATAATACAGTGTTACTTTTTCACACTAAAACATAGAAATTACACAAATAATTGTAGAACTGGTATCATTTATATATCATTATGTTATTATTTTAATGATCCGGCCCACTTCAGGTGGTATTTGTCTGTTTGTGGAACCTGAACTACAATGATTTTAACACGATTGATTGTTATTATTATCTTCAGTGTTTTCTTCTTTTCTCCTTTTTCCAGCAACAAATACTAAATTTATTTCGTTATTACAAGTGTACATGGCAATCGCTATATCGTCTTTATTTATTGTTTTGTTTTGTTTATTGCTATTAGTTCCTTGTACACACAAAAGTTAGTTTTTTTTCTCCTACTTGAAACAAATATAGAAAGAAAGGAATTTTTGCATCTCAGATTGTACCCTTTTAGCCCACGGGCCGTCTGTTTGACACCTCTGACCTGAAAGAATAAAGGTCAAAATGCAACCACTGAGTGTGAAGGATGTAGAACGCTGCGCACCTTACTGTTATCCAGGGAAATTTCCCGAACAGCATCTGTGACTCCTAACACACCTGCAAAGAACAAATAAAAAGCTAAATTAACAAAGCTCATCTTCATCTATCTGCAATATTTAAAGTCAAAATAGGCCAAAAACATAAAATTAGGTCAATTTTGGACCCCTGTGACCTTGAAATTAGGTCAAGGTCAACCATCTTCCTAAATATATATATAAATATAATAACAACAAATATAGATCATAATAGTTTAATTTAACAGCTGATATCCATCCAATTTAACACGTTTTCTGGATAAAAACCAAAATCACTTCAGTTTTTACATCAATATCTATGACCTTGTACTGAAAAACGGTGCATGTTTTCTTTTCTGTCCGTTTTAGTCACATGACACATACAGGAGTTCGTATTGGATAATATAAACATTGTTTTTGATGACGTTTGATGGTCTAATATGTTTTTTCCTGTGACTGTATATTGTACGTATAAGTGTGCCTAATACGCTCACTCACACCAGAAGTTTAACAGATTTTCTCTCCGTTCTAAAGGTGGATTCAGGATGTACTACTACTAACTTGAGTTGTGGTAAGTGTCCACCCAGCCCCCGTCTCCGTCGTCCTCTTCTATGATGGCCTCCAGCTCATCTGAGTACTCCATCTGTTTACAGCGCTTGTAACACGGAACTAAACACACACATGAAACACTGTTTGAGCAAATAAAAAAATAAAAAAACTGCCACTTATAGTCCAGAAAATACAGTACGTCAGTGAAAAAATGGAAAAGACAGAGAAATCAGACAAATAAGAAGACATCTCTAACCATTGCGCGTCAGTAGAAACTGTTTATCCTGCGGCAAATATGGTTTCACTTTGACTTCTTCCCCAGTGGCCCTGAGAGAAAGACAGATTCACAAAGAGGAATTTCATTTGAAGTTATTATATGGCTTCATTACAAACACACTTGTTCCATTACACTGTAAAACTGTAAATATAATCTCATTTATGAAGTTATTAGATGATTAATGATCATGTAAACTACAGTAATCTGATTATATAAAAAAAAAAAATCAGATTAACACGTGGATTTATACCCAATACTCCAATGTCTTCTTCAACATATACAGGTTAATTTGATTTATTTAGTTCTTTTTGGGGAAAAAAAAATGAAAGTGATGCATTTAAATGTGGAGAGAAGACAATAAAAGGAAGTTGAAATGAAATCCGTTGATAATGGACCAAAACATCTAAACCAGGGTATTTAGATTTTTGCTAAAGTGTATGTAAACGCACCACGTCTGTTTATTACAACCATCTGATTACGAACAGTTATCAGATTTTTATGCTCGTGTAAAACGGGCTCAGAGGCTGATTATTCTTTAAAAAAATGTTCAAGTATCAGTACTTCATTGGTACCATTAGCTTTGTACAGGTCTATATAAAGAAGAGGATTTTTAATACAAAAGGACGCACATAATGTCTTAAATGCACCAATAGATATCAAAATAGAATAGATTTTATTGTCAATGTGTACAATTCAATTAGGTGTCCGACTGCAGTCAGTGCCACAATATGAACAAAATATATAAAATAAGAATTGAGCGAATATAAAATTACAAAAAATAAAAAATAAGATAAGAATTAGAATTTTACAAAGTAACACAATATAAGAGCTAAGCAGAATTAAAATTAAAACTGGACAAAATATGAATTTACAGTAATAACAGTATGCATTTCCAATAAAAACAGTACATGTTTTTATGTAAACAGTAAGAACCAAGTCTACATAAGAAGAGTGCATTTATTTTTGATTAAATATGGCATCATTATTGCAGGACAGAAGATAATAATATAATATCCATAATAGTCCAGTGGATGTGAACAATCAAAAAACATTCTGCCCAGACTTTGACTCTTTTTTTCAGTCATTTCTGACACAGACCAGTTTATCATATGATCGGTTACCACAACAACTACTTTGACATATGATGTTTTCAGCTGCATATACATAAGACGACGACCCAATTACTTACTCAGAACTTGAGTTATTTTGGAGCATAGAGTGTAAATGGTCTGTATTTCACTGCAGTAAAAGGTGCCGGTGAAAAAAGAGAAAGTGAAAGTGAAGCAGAGACAGAAAATGCTATTTTCTGACTGTACAAATAAAACCACCCACATGCAAGTAACACAGTCAACACTCTTCTTTTGAAACCCATTATTTTACAACTAATCATAAAGTAAATACATTTGTGTTTACAGTCCCAGTTTAAAGACAATTTGATTTTATGATTTTAGTGTTTTTCAGTAACATGACACTTTGGTGCAACCATGATTTCTCTTTGGCTTCATTTTCACATCCTAAAAGCAGTTTCATAACATAAAAAAATAGAAGTAAACTGATCGTGGGTTTTTATTTAACAATATTTTAAAGCAGAGTAAAAGTCAGAGGATAGACTATTTATTCATTTTCACGCCACATCGATATTTAGTTGGTGTCATCTAAAACCAGCAACAATAGTTTCTAAAATACCTTTTTGGTGCAGATTAATGAGTCTGTCCCCAATAAAAAATATAATATTTTATCAATTTACAAGTGTGGTTATACTTAAGTTGTATTTTCAGCTTTTTAGTTTTATGATTCCAGTAATTTACAAACATAAATACTTTTTTTTTTTTTAAACTTAAATTATCATCATAAAGACTGTGCTCATGATTATATTCTGAACTTCATATTGCAATAAAAATATCAAAGAAATTCAGATGGTGCCAGCAAAGCGTTCATTATCCAGCTCGGGTCAACAGACAGAAAAAAATAGTCCAACGTTAACCAAGATTTGTCAGTGTCAACATGTTAACATTACAGTAAATGTTGTGACATTTTTGCTACTTCCTTTTTTAAATTAGAAAGGCTGTTTCAGTGTTTCCTACCAGCTTAAGAGCACTACAGTATGATAAGGGGAACATTGCACTAATCTGTGAAATTCAATAAGAAACAGGGAAGCGAGTGGGTATAACACCTCCTCATGATACAAATACAATCACAGCTAAATGTGAAGACTTGTCTTTTTTACATTTAAACCCTATATATCATTAATAAAGCTGGAATTGTTGTAATTAAATTATCTGCAGTACACACAGTATTACACCTGATAATAAACTTTGGTGATCCTTCTCCAAATACTACTATATTAGCCTTTCTACTGCATATTTGCAATGAAAACTAAGAATTTCCATATATTTAATTAACTAACCATGAAGATGTTCATAAAAATTGGGAACATTTAAAGGTTATTATATAAAAATGGGGGGGGGGGGCAAAACACGACATTTTCAGCTAAATATCCGATTCATTTTATATAAAAATAACTATCCACAAACAATCATTTGTCAGACTACATAGGTTTTATTGATGATATTTTACAGAGGATGGTGGTGATTCCATATTCACTATAGAGAAGGGGTCACCAATCCTGGTCCTTGAGGGCTACGTGTCCTGCATGTTTTAGATGTATCCTTCCTACACACCTGATTCAAATGATGACCTTATCATCCAGAATAAAACTACATTTTACCTGAAAAGTGTCAGTTGTATTTATGTGGTCATAAAAGTAATTAGATCAGTAGATGCTTTTGAGTCTTTGAGGGTTAAAGTTGAACTGAGATTCCGTAGTCATGTGACCAAACTCTCCAAAATAATCAGTTTTAACATGCATTGTTTTAATGGATACATTTGTTAGTGAACATAATAGGGTTCTCACCATTTCCATGTAGGACAGTGGTGAACCAGGTGATCTCCAGCTGCTACAAACTACATCAAAACATAAGCAGGTCGGGGGTCAGAACTGTTGAACTATCACATGCAATACAGACTCAAACAGTTTTAGACCAATATGTTCTCACCTCCTCTGGTGTAATGACCCCAGTCTCTTTGAACTTTGACTCCTGTGTTCAAAAACAAATTGTATCAGTAGCATTAACCTGCAGCTTAAAAGAGAACGCTGCAAATTTCGACAGTTCTCCTAACTACAGACTTCGACTAGGTCTTCGACTAAACTAACAAAAACAGCAATGATTTGAGGGCACTTACTGACAGGCTAGCTACCACAGTTCCTCGTGTGTTTTTGGCATCTCATACTAGCCACCTATCAACAAGCTAGCTCAGGTTAAGTTTACCTTCAAGACTGGCGTGAGGAACTCCGCCACGCCGAGAGCCGTCCCCTTCACTGTGTTTATCACGTTCTGCATCTTCTAAAGTACCTCTCAGATGAAGCGTAATGTTTCGTCTCAAACCGTCTGGACCCAATCTTTATTATTTTGACATAGCTTCAGCTGCAGAATGCCAGCAGGAGCAAATCACATGATACGTTTAAACACTTCCGGTGTTGAAGTCTCGCGAGAAATGAGTCGGTATGTCAGAACGAGAGTCAAGACGAGAGGTAAAGAAATGAGTCTCTAAGTGAACAAAATATGATAACAAAAATATTATTTATATGAACAAAATTATATATAAAGAAAATATATATATAAGAATATGTAACCGAGGTTACAGACTGTTGTTGTTTGCTATATTCATGTGAGAAAAGCTAGCTAGCAGAGTAGCAGGCTAAGCTAGCAGAGCTGTCAGTATGTGGAGGAGCCCGGTGCGGTCCTTGTTGAGGAGGGATGACATCTTCCGTGGGACAGTCAGAGCAGCTCAAACACTGAACACTGACACAGTAACACCCGGTGGATCCTGTAGTGGTCCAGGCAAGAAATGGGTGAGACCCAGTGGGTTTGACACCGGCCTGAAGGCGTTCAACAGCCTGACGAAACAGAAAGAACCTCTTATTCTGGCAAGGGAAGGAATAGCTACTTGGTATGAATTCTATTTTTTTGTAGTTTTTTTTTTTTTCGTCATTTAGCCCATCGTTGTGTTGATTAGTGTAACTGTGTGTGTGTTGTGTGTTCTCAGGTACAGCTGCGGACCCACTGTGTACGACCATGCACATCTGGGTCATGCATGGTAATCACACAGAACCGGTTCACCTCTTAAGTAGGGTAACCAGGACCCAACAAATACAAGTGTAGATTAAAGTGGGACCATGTTACCACTTCTGAGACAGACTTACATTTAGATACAGGACTGTGCAAACGTTTTAGGCCACCATCAGTTCTGTTGTTTATCAAACTCTTTCTGCACAGGTCCCCTCAACCCTAACAAAACTATTAAAAATGGTGCTAGTGTTATTTTAACAAAAGCAACATCGATATTGCAACCATTATTTTTTCTTTCCCTTGAATGATTTATTATGCAAATTACAAACTTAAAGCCACTGTAAATTCATATTTTCTTTTGCGGTTTCAATGATAATTCAGTTAAATTTTGCAACACACTTGAATATAAAGCTGGCATTAATCTTCTTCAACTCATTCATTATCTTCTAAATAAAAAACATGGGACATTGTTAGTGTAATTTTGATTTTTTTTTTAGTTTGAGTAGACTCTGTGAATGTATCTGAGCTTAGTCTAACTGATGTTTGCTGTCCCAGCTCATACGTTAGGTTCGATATCCTTCAGAGGATTTTGTCCCGGGTCTTTGGGATCACTGTTATCCATGCTATGGTCATCACAGACATCGATGACAAAATCATCAAGAGGAGCTGGGAGGTGAGGTCACATCAGTGCCATCACACCAGTCGGTACATGAGCATTATTGACATGTAACGTGTACATATTGTTTTGTAGGAAAATGTTTCCGCATCTGTGGTAGCCAGACTCTATGAAGATGAATTCAAGAAGGATATGTTGTCATTAAAGGTGTGTAATGAGATTATATCTGCATGATCTGCACAGATGAGCCTTTAAGGTTTTCTCTTTTGCAGCTACAGGATAAAAGCTGTTCAGACTTTAGATGTACATATGTGCAAAAACAGTAACAAATATGAACAACCACAAACGTCTCAAGAGAATTAAGTGTAATTATATATTATATTATTAAATATTTAGTGTATTTGTAGATCCACTGTGATCTGTACATTATAATGCACACGTGAAAATGAGGAACTGAGGACAAATAATGGAATAAACTGCAAAAATTGCACACTTTTTCTTAATACATTTATTTTTCTTCATTTTTTTTCTCATGTTTTTAAAGGATAGTTTGCAGATGTAAATATTTTAATGATAAAAGTTTACTTTTTTCACACTAAAACATAGAAATTACACATATAATTGTGGAACTGACATCATTTATATATAATTATGTTATTATTTTAATGATCCAACCCACTTCATGTCATATTGGGCTGGACGTGGCCCCTGAACCAACATGAGTTTGACCCCCTTGGTTTATATATAGTGGAATTATAGTAAAGTGATAATGGTATGTTAATAATACTAGTATTAATAATAATAATAAGCAGCAATAAGAAAAGTAAAAAAAATAACATCAAACAAACATTGCAGGCGATCGACATGTGAGAATAAGTGTTTTTTTCTGAATGTGTCCTTCTGTGTTTTGAGGTTCTTCCCCCTTCAGTGTATTTACGAGTCACTGACAATGTGCAGCACATTATCACCTTTATCGAGCGGATAATCCAGAACGGACACGCTTACGCCACAAAGGAAGGTGAGTATGTAGGAGGTCCCCGTGTTTGTGTTCTATTATACTGCTCATGCTGAGGTTCTGTTAACATCTGTTCGGTTGCAGGTGACGTGTATTTTGATGTTCAGTCCATTGGAGGCCGTTACGGCAAATTTGTAGGAGCCGTGGATTCCCACAGTGAACCTGGTGAGTGTTTTTATTCTGCATCAGTTCAGTAATGTTACTGCAAGAAAAGTGTCCTAATTACTGAGTTTACATCTGCACGTGTGTAAAAATGAATTAAAGTGTAGAAAATGCAAGTGATTTAGTCGAATGTAGACAAAGAAAACAACAGGAGATTTTCTAAGAAATCAGATTATGGACTGATGAGTCATATCTGATGACCATGAAAACACAACAAACAGCATTTTACACTAATTATTTACATGTTTTGATAGGATTAGTGGATCAACATGTTTTCAACAGTTTGGATAATTACATGGTTTTGGTTAGCTGTGATTTTTTTGTCATTTAACTGCTTGTGGGTAGAAGCTGAAAGTAGACAGACCCATCTAACAATAACTTCCTGGACTTCCTGTGTGTTGGTTATAACCAGACCATAATAACTCGTGTTCCAGGCAGCTCCAATAAGAGAGACGCCAGGGACTTCGCTCTGTGGAAACCCTCCAAACCTCAGGAACCCTGGTGGGAGTCCCCGTGGGGCCGAGGCCGACCCGGCTGGCACATCGAATGCTCCACCGTAGCCAGGTTTGGACTCGCACTATTCTGACATAATGTCATTTCCGTCACATTTACGACTTATTTACATGAAGCTTTAAGACGACTGTGTCTGTATTCATGTCATTCAAATTAAAGTAAGTCCGGAACTGTTTGTGCTATTGACTAAATAAAAAAAAGGCATCTAAATGGAGCTTTCTATTGGTCTATAACACATTAGGGCAGGGGGGGTCAAACTCATTTTAATTCGGTTCCACAAATAAAATAATAACTAATAATATATAAATAATATCAACTCCAAACCTTTCCTCTATGTTTTAGAGTGAAAAAAGTAAAATGACATAATGAAAATGTTTACATCTACAAACTATGCCCCGAGGACCCACCACCTTGACGAAGCAATTTTCTGTGGGAAACACTGATCACTAGTAATTGATCACAGTTAAAACTAGAAAAGCACTCAGAGAGCACAAACCTCCTCCAAGCAGCACAGTTCACCCACATACTGTGACTGACACCCCACAATATTACTGCCACATTTGTTTTTGATCTGTTCTATTAGATTATTGACACTGGAAACAAAAGAAGAAGAAGAAGAAATGTGAATTACATGCTGCTAACAAAGAAATAAACAAATCCACATTTTAATGTTGGTTTTCTTCAGGATCTAGCTCCAGAACTATTATAGATCCGTCAAATCCGTTCACATCCTACTTTTTCAGTAGACCTTCAGCTCTAGTTTGGTGCTAGTTGCAGGTCTGTATCTGCATTAGTTTCCTCACAGTGACTAAAATGATGAAGGCCCCCTACTTTT
>JAPSES010090263.1:4731-22261 GCA_029822895.1 Maxillicosta whitleyi | reverse complement strand
GAGTGTGTGAGTGTGTGTGTGTGTGTGTGTGTGTGTGTGTGTGTGTGTGTGTGTGTTCCTGCTGTTCACCAGAAGCACATAACAGGTACTGTACATGAGTAGGCACTGGACCATTGGAGGAATATTTTATTATCTCAAGTGAAGTATTCAACCTTCAATATCATATTTGTATGAATGTAAACATCTACAGCACTGACATTTGCACTGTTTACACTGTTACATTTGCACATTTTTATATTATTTTGTTTTCAAATGTTATCCTTTCATACAGTAAATCTCTTATTTTCACGTATTTTTAATTGCACACTATTTTATATTTTACTTTTGTTTTAACACATGAGTATTTTTCGTGTTGTTATGCTATTCTATTCTATTGTATTCTGTTCTATTCCATTCTATACTGTTCTGTTCTATTCTATTCTGTTCCATTCTATTCTATTCTATATTGTTCTATTCTGTTCTATTCTAATTCTATTCTGTTCTATTATGTTCTATTCTATACTGTTCTATTCTATACTGTTCTATTCTATTCTATACTGTTCTATTCTAATTCTATTCTGTTCTATTTTATTTTATACTGTTCTATTCTATATTGTTCTATTCTATACTGTTCTATTCTATTCTGTTCTATTCAATTCTATACTGTTCGATTCTATTCTAATTCTATTCTATTCTGTTCTATTCTATTCTAGGGGTTTTATGATGGTTTATGTATAGTAAATACTAATTATTTTTACCATGTAAAATTCCTTTATATGTTGTATATATTTGTTTTATCTGTGGTACAGCATTTGCTTTTTGTAGATTTTAACATTTCTTTGTGGTTTTGTATATTGTCTGTATTTTTTGGCATATATGTTCCATATCATTTTTGTGTGATAGGAATACAGTCTTTCTTTTTTCACTTTTAGAATCTGCCACTAAACAGAAATAGAGCTGCTAAACTGATTCTATTCTATTCCATTCTATCCTATTGTGAATGTTTAATCCACGCAGCTGATTTTTCTACATCTTCCTAAATATTCCAACAAAATATGGAAACGTGTTTGGTACAACAGGTCACGTGGACTGATGAACACCTCTGTCTCATCCACAGGGGAAAAGAAAAATACATTATAGGCAATTTAAGAGGAAAATATTAATACAATTCTGTGTTTCTTCTACTTTTTAATTAAAGTGACAGGGAATGTAGCCTCCGCTGCTGCCTGATAATGACACAATGCAGCTCCAAACCAGTTTAAGGAAACACAAATAACTCATGAATATACAGTGGTGGAAAAAACACCCCATGCATTTGTGACAGAATCAGTTTTATTCTAAAAGCTCTAACACAGGGGGGGTCAAACTCATTTATTTCAGGGTTCACTCCAGCACAATTTGTTCTCAGTTGGGCCAGACTAATAAAATAATAATTTAATAACCTATAATAATAAATAAAATAATAATATAATAATAAACCTATATAATTTCGAACAGCAATTTTATCTATTTATTTTAGTGCAAAACAGTAAAAGTGCATTTTTAACAATATTTTGACTCAGCTTCTCATTTACACATGTGCAGTTAAACGTACAGATAAGAGTAGGTCTGCAAATGCACAAAACATCCAGAAATAGCCAGAATATTGTTAAAATTCCATTTTGTCTTAAGAAATTCCAGGTTGTTAATGGTAATTATTCACATTTTTTGTGAAAGGGTGGTTACAGTTTCAAAAAGATAAAAAAGATAAGATAAAATATACTTTATTATCCATGTGGGGACATTTTTTCTGGACTGTAGTGCTGCAGTTTACAGGACAGAATAAAGAAGAACCCACACAATAAAAAGGAGAAGTCTCAGATAAATAGTTGTTTTAACTTTTTTTAAAGAACATTTTTCACATAAAAGCCAAAAAAGAAAATTGGAGTACTCATCAATTACAAGTTTTTATTCTATTAATCAACTTCTTTTATCCACTTGCGAACAAATTACACCCTTGACTGTTAATATCTTAATGGATTAGAATTTGGATATCAACTAATTTAATATTTAAATAGAGCAAACTATCTGCAGCACAGAAAACAAATTGTCATGTAGTGGTTGACACTGACATTTACTTCTTGAAAACTCACTACTTTAACGTGTTTCTCAGTTTCAGCCGAATACTAACATCAGATGAAACCTTTAAGACCCTGTCCGTGTAAGTGAAATGAGCCCAGGCTCTGCTCTGCTGCTGTATGCATGACTTGTGTTGGGGGGTTTCCTCTGGGTGGAGCTCAGTGAGTGGCTGGAATCCAGAACACCTGGCCGGGGTCCCACAGGTTATTTTAACTCCACCCGCCCACTGATCGCTGTGCCTGAGTCTTCACGCCTGACAGAATCCGATTCCCCATCGCTACCAACATAGGTGTGTCTAACAGCTTTCTCTTTAGTTTATCTATCCCTCTCCCCCTGCCCTCGTCTATGCTGCTACTTCTGCCTTATTTCAACTAAAAGGAACATTCACGCCTGCCTTCACATACAACACCGTCTCATGAACATCTTCAACATCCTGCCACCTCTGACATCTGTTCATTGGATAAATATTTGTTGTTTTTATGACGTTGAAAACACTCTTTCACCCCAAAGCACATTTTTAAACTAAAAATTAATTTATCAATATGTGTGTGATTTATTTAGCTTCAAAACTCAACATTTTATTTCAACGTATTTGGATGCTACATATTGTCTTATATATAGTGGCTGCCCTCTACTGGTTGAAACATGGCTCCTGCAGTTGAATTTTCCTATTGGCTGAGCGAGTAGCATGAGCTGTAGCTATACAGTGACACATATTGTCATTATACATTGTACACCTTTAATTTATATGTCAACCTTAAATGCTAGCTACTTCTAAAATATCCTAACTCACAAAATAGTGAAACCACCAATCACATTATATTGCTAACTAATCAATAATGTCACATGTTTGTTTTTGACTGTTTTTATTATTTTTTATTATTTATAATGTCTTTTTCCTTCTGAGTCTTGTGTACTACAGGCATCTGAATTTCCATTTGTATCAAACAAAACTCTGGAGGTTTCTTTTGTGTTACTGCAAAAATTCTGCGCAATAACTGTGCGATAAACCGATGGCACAATCAGCATGTGCACAGCCGTAAATAGTGTATATCGCATTCTTGACTTGTTTTTATCATGATTTGCACTTCTTCTGCACTTGTTATCTTATCTTCCATCCATATTCCATAATTAACTTTCAAGGTCAAATTTATTTATGTAGCACATTTAGAAGAATGCAAATTGCTGTTCAAAGTTGTAGCTACAAATATAAGATGTGCTAAAACTAATGAAATAGGAATAAATACAAAATATACTAAAACTGATTAACACATTGTAATTTAAATTGGCAGGAGTCCTTGCTTTTAATGTGGAGAAAATCTAATCTGTGACACATACTAAGTGTGTAACAGCACAAAATAAGTTTGGTTCGGCCTGTTTTACCCCCCCCCCCATCAGCACCCCAGCCTCAGAAGCTGTGGTGCCACTGCTGAATGCATATAGTGGAAACCCTGCACATGGGTCCTGCTTGCATCCTCCCTGCTGCCCAAGTGTTTCTGTTCTTCACATAGGCTACATGTATTCGTTCAGTACACCTAGGTATTATATCCCCCCCCCCTGAAATGAAACAGTTTGGTACAAACAAGTGCACCCTTACATCCCTACCAAACAGGTAGGAGGGTTAAATATCAGCTACAGATCATGTTCCATCAAACTGGTTCTGTGTTTCATTATGGAGAAAATTGTCTTCATTATTTAATGCCATGAGGTCATCTTTATTAAGTCTTTGGATTTTTTTTCTCCACAATTTCAACTCCTTCAGCTTCAATACTGTTGTAAGATTTTGTTTTGATATATTATAAATGCTCAGGGAGTCTAGAAATATATATAAATGTCACAAAGTATTATGTAAAAATATGTGAACCCCCCAAAAACAAGACAGTTTATTACAGCAGTGATGTGAAATGCCTTCCATACAATACTATTGTGTTCGCCACAATAACCAATAATCAACTCAATGATGCATGAATTCTATAAGTAAATGTATAATAATCTACTTGTGTTACCAGTCTGTGTGGTTTGTGTTTCTTCGCAGTTCACCTGCAGACCAAGTGAATCCCAAATCACTTCCACTCTGCCTCAACTGGGGAAAAGATACAGGTGGGCACCATGAATGAATAAGGATGAGGAGAAACAAATGGTGGTTATAAATAGCTCCAACAGCAAGACAAACAGTGCTTCAAACGAAGGCGCGGTACAACCAAATGAGCAGTGGGACTTAGCTGCATTGCTCTCGGCTGGTCGCGCTTTTGGAACATCTGTCACTCACTTGACGGCGGTTTAATTTAACTACTCACATGCTGGAGGAGAGTAAGCAATGATTAAGTCCATGAAGACACACGACTCAAATAATGGACAGCATTTGTTAGTTTAGTCTGAGATAGAGCATCAAGTGTGGACTCGGTGAGGTGCCTGTCACTGAGCGACTTCTACTAAGCTAGTTCCTTTGATTCACGGATAAGGAAAGTGTTCTATTTGGCAGTCAGTCCAAACCAGACTGTGAAACAAACAAAATCTCCCATCTGTTGGTGGTAGATGTCTAAACATAGTAGATTTGTGGCTCTAAAATGATTGGTCAGAGTATGTTACTAGTTTGGTTTGAATGAAGAGCTGATATGTATGATGATTTCTTTCACCACAGAGAAACACCTTCGCATGTTTAATTGGCAGAGGTTTTTACATCAGATGCCCTTCCTGACACAACCGGGCTTGGGACTGGCACAATGAGGCTTGCGCCCCCTTGTGGCTATTGGGATGTATAGCGTAAAGAACCTTTCCCAAGGGATGACCTGGGTCTCAAACCAACTACCTTCCGCACGAAAGTCAGCTGTGTTAACCACTGAGCTACACCAAAGTGTCAGAAAAGGACCAGATGGGAAATAACTTTTAGTTACCTTTTAAGTTTTAGATCCAGATCTAGGCCCACTTGGCTTCAAATTCCAGACTTTGTGGTTGGTCTGAGTACAAAAATGTCCCAGAAAAAGCACGGAATGATAGGACCTTGTCCAGGTTGGAAGAGGTCAACCAGCACGTTTCCCCAAAGTTGTTAAAGTCCAGTTGTGAGGTAAACAATGACATATGTGACCATGGACGTATATAGAATGAGTCCACCACATACCACAAATACTTGACTAGACTTCAGCAACAACAGCTGTAGGAGAACGGGTCCACAGATCTGTGGGACAGTGTAAAGACAAAGTACAGAAGCTGTGTTTCCAGTATCTGAAGGTGGAAACATCTGGTTCCTCAGCTGAAGAAGTAGATCACTTCTTGTGGTATGATTTGGGTGAAAAACGATGGCAGAAATGGTAAGCTTATTTGGCCAATGAGTGAGACAGTTTCCGATGTGCTGTGTAGGATATTTTTTATATAGACCACCCCCGGACCTTCAATTTGTGTAATTGTTTAGTGTTTTGTTTTTGTCTGCAAAATGTTCCATAAATAAAGAGTTTTTTTAAAAAAAAGATAATGTAACTCATAGTAACTAAAACATATCTAAGGTGTAGTTTCATAACTTAACAAAGCTAGGAGACAGTTTCCATCATCGTTCCTCCCTAACATACCATCGGGTCAACGTTAGGATGTTAATTTTATTGCATTTGCTGCCTCAGAATCAACTGTTGGAAATGATACGTGTGCTTGAAGAAACCAACCTTTTAATGGAAAACAGATCAGATCCAGTCAATATATTTCCCTGTGATAAAATGAATCTGACTTACAGTATTACATTCCTCATGCAGAATGAATCGATACTGTTGGCCATCGCTTAATGTGGCATTTTGTTCCGAGTATTCAGAACTTCCGGTGTTTAAATGCTGCTCTACAGACTTTATTTGGGAAAAAAATAGCATCCTGTCATATGAGCTTTCACAGACCGACACCACTTGAACCCTGATGTGTGTTTTTTTTGTTTTTTTTTCCACGCAGACACAACTCACCAACAGACAATCAAAGCACTCCTGCTGTGTTACACATCGATTTCGCTCTGATACTTAAAGACTCAATTACCCCGCAACACAAAACCTTTTAACAAATAAGCGTAAGGGAATTAATTTAGAAAGCTGCTAACATGCTATGACGACTGTGACAACCTTATTCAGTCAGTCAGCGTTTGTGCGTGTTCCTATTAGCTATAACAGCGTGGGAATGGGAAAGGGAAGAGCTGGATTCTCACCACGTGGACACGAAGAAGCATTTCCATAACCGCAGTGGATAAAAAGCATCTAAATACATGAGAACACCCTGGTTTTTGGTGTTTACGGTACATAAAACATTCAATAATGCTGATTAAAAACATAGTGAACCAAATATGCATGGGTTCTGAAACAAGTAGATACTGTGTAATTTGCTGCTGAAGCGTTTTCCACTGGATCTAAATGGTCTCGATACAGATTCATTGCTACACTGAATGATAAATGAGGCCCCCTATTGCTACAATTCCCTAAAGACGTACGCTAACACACATACATGCACAGTCCAGGCCACATCACAAACACACAGTCGAAGCCAGAGTTGCGGATAGTTTTGAAAATTTCATTAGGTTTAATTTTATTTGGCTTTTTCAGTTCCGTTGTAAGTATTAATTTAATATTAACACATTGATGAGCACAGAATTAGTTCGATTTGGAGGCATTTGCTAATTTCTGGGTTGGGATGAGAAAAGGTTTGAAGAATGAAAGAATATAATGTCTTTAAAAAGGGAAAAGTCCCATATTATGCAAAGCTATTTTATCTTTGAACGCCATTAACTATTAACGTCAGAGGGAAACTAACCCAGTTGCCTGAATAAAATATTACCATTGCATACTTATTTTGTTGAAGATTGTGACACTGTTCATATTAACTTTTCCCAAATACATATACGTTTTAGTATTTTAACAGTTCACGGTACTTTTCAACCTTCAATACCACATGTCATGTAAATAATATACTACATAGTATATTGTAAATATGACCTTTTAGGTAAATATGGTTAGGAAAGAACAGGGCTTCATTTAATACAGAAACTTTGAGTTAAAAAAATTAGTCAAAATGTAATTGTTTATTATTTTTCAGCTAAACCACAACACACTCTAATTAAAGTGGTTTTGTGGCTCTCATGGGGGCAAAGTTATAAGTTTTTGTAAATCTCTACGCACCTCATGGTTCTTCAAAGAACTGAAATCGCAGGTAAAATAGTCAATATGTATAGGTAATATAGTCACATGTTTGATTGAAATTATGTTTCCAGAAATGTACAATGGAAAAATGGAATTTTCTGGCAAAAATAAGTAAATAAGTAAATAAATAATTTGAATTTACCTACAATCCTAGTTCATTTTAGTTTGTGTTACATTGTTAATTATTCTCTTATTTCATCATTTTAGTCTGGACCTTTATCACAAATAATGACAAAATATCCAGTTTAAAAGCACTTTACACATTTTTTTTTTTTTTTACCTTTGTTGGTATGTGTCACTTCCATTACCATGTCGATATGAGATTATTGTTCAAATATATTGTATTATACATTTTGCAGACTATCATTATGTGTATTATACATCAGTTGTCCTAACCTGTTTCCTATCTGTTATTTACATTATTATGACTCTAAACAGATGTAACTTTATCATTAAAGAAGGAACATTAATGTGTCATGTTGTATAAATGAGAAGTGGGAGTAGGATTTAATACATTTTCTTCTTCCCACTTTTTCATTTTGTTATTACTAGAGAACATGGCAGTTACCGTATTGTCTCGATCACCTCTATTTATTAAATCACGTACACCTGAAATTTTACTTTTTTCTTCTGCTTGAAACAAATAATTGAATGAATGATCCCTTTATTGGACAAGTGACTATTTTTGGTCATTTCTGCAAACACTGAATATGAATAGTAGAATAATCCCCTGCCTCAGTGAGAAAGAAGCATGTTGGTTTTTATAACACTATAAAGTGATTCAGAGAGATTTTAGAGACATTTTGAAGTTCTAAACAGTGGATATGAGTGATGTTTGACCTTATAACAATTGTTTTATTGAATGTATTTACTTTTTACCAAGTTCTGCTCAGACGTTTCATGGCAAGACGAGTGAAACTGTTGGCACGCCAGCCGACGAGGAGGTAGATGATGACATCCAATAACACACAAAGGTTGAAATGTTGTATTTTTAAGTATTTCAATGACTGTCCTATAAAGAGTTGGGCTGCTTATGGAGATTAGCCAACTCCACTTATCTGTCTTGGTTGCGTAAATCCAGGATAACTGCCCCAGACTTCTATATCAGTATTTTCAACACCTCCCCTTCTGCTCCTCTACAGCAGCAACAACACTTGCTAAAATTAGCTTAAAAATGCAGTTAGCTCAAGTCAACAAAAGGCCTCACAGCATGATAAAACCTTAATATAAACACATGAGCACATACTAAATCTACATATTGAACCTTTTTTCAGTTCTGGTTTTAGTCTCGGTTGTGTGTAGGAAGGTTATATCACGCTGCCTCTGTGGACTCAAAGTTTTTGGGGCTTGAAGAAAGTGCCGGGTTACCTGCAGAGCACCAGACTGTTCTGCTGCTCTGCAGGTACGTGTCTGTGTGTATGTGAATGAGACGAGGTCCTCCCTACTGACAGTGCAGAACAGGTGGGTCCTGCAGAGGAGTGTGCCAGCACTGCAGAGGTTGCATCGACGGAGGCGGGGAGGGGATCAGTCAGACGAGGAAGCGGGAACCACGGCACAGCCAGGCACAAAGCACGAGCTCACTCTCTTTTCTCATCACTCTCTAATAAGCTTTACTTTCCTTTCATGTCTTTTCCCCTATTTCTTTCTTTCTTTCTCCCAATCATACATCGCAGCTCTCCCTCCATGTTGCTATTCTCTCTCGGTGTGTGTGATTCACAGTGATACAGAACAACGTTCAATGGGCACTCGAGGCCCAGACCTGCTTCAGGCTGCAGCAGGAAAGGAAAAGGTATTTCTGGAGCATCCAAAAAAGCAAATGAGTCTGAACCCAAATGCAAGGAGAAAATAAAAATGGTCCAGTATTAGCTTGCACTGAAACTCTGCTTACATTCCCTCATATTAACAGGCATAGCAAAAGGGTGAGGAATTTAGAAAAATGTTTTAGTTTCTCATGTAATATTTTGATATGAAAAAGGCAAATTACAACCAGATGGTGCAAAAATGAACCTATTAAAGAAACCAAGGCCTCACTGATTATGTTGAGCTGACATCCACACCCATATTCTATTATTGTTCCACATGTGACAGTGTTCTGGATGTGGGGATAAATAACGTATTGTTGTTGGATATTTAATATAGCGCCACATATTATAATAATGGTGCAATGTAATAATGTAATATGTCACATTTTGTAATAAACTTGGCCACATTTTTGCTAGTGCAGCTTTTGTCTCCATTATAATGAATACAGTTACATTTGATTTAGGTTTGGGTTACAGGGAATTGTAATTAAACTGGAATGCAATGTTGTTCTTCTGGTATGATGGTTTTTCCATTTAGACCATAAATTTCAATGGTTATTTTGATGGTTTATTACAGAATGCACCAAATAATGACTTTTTTTTTTTTTTTTTTTTTTTACAAAAAATTGTGCCACGTTGGCTTTTTGTGATAAGTGTTGCAACATTAAGCAAGTTATTACATAATTTAGCAAAGTTTATCACAAAATGCATTCATGAATTTTATGACAAAAAGCAGCGTTATTATATAATGAGGTGAAAAATTAAAAGAGCTCTTCATATGCAGGAATAAAATAAAAGCCTACATCTCTGGTCACAGCTAGTTTTAAACAATGTAAAAGATATCAATAGGCTTTTGCTTTGTATAAAGATTACAATGACAACCTTTTCAAAATGATGCTTATACGAGTGAATGGGAGAGGTCACCACAATTCCACCACTACTGGAAAACTCTGAAAAAAAATCATATTTTTAATTGGAGTATGCACTGCTGCATGGAAGCAAATTATGACCTGACCATTCATTTTCATTAGACATGTAAACAGCACTGCACCAATGTCCTGTTTTGTGGAATGGGGGCAGAAAATGTAATGTTTTTGTTTAATATTTTTGGGTTTTTTTTTTTAGTTCATGTTAAAATTATCACTGTTAAATCTCTACAATGAGCAAAACAAAAGGAATTATCCTTCAGTCCTGTTGGGTGGAAGCTTGCAGATGGTGATGCTGAAGGTTTATTTAAAGGTCAAAGCTCCTCATGAGTAATATGTGTCTTACACTGTGGATCTTTTGGGAATATTCAAGGTGAATATGATCCTTTGCGAGTCTCTTCAATGAGGGATTTAACTCACATAAACAAGTATACAGAGTACAAAGAGAGTTTACTACTCTAAACATTCACATCTTTTTCAAAGATCTATCATGTTGAGTGTGTATGTAATGTATCTAATAAATGAGTCTGCTTATATGTGCATGTGTATGGGGACGTATGTAGGTGACCATGAATATGCATGTTGGTAAACTGGTATTCACTGAACATATGGATGTGTGTAAGATTTAAAAAAAAAAAAAAAAACATGCTGCAGTGTTAATTGTTTTGGGTGGGATGTGCATTGGTGCATTTCCCTGCCGTGTGTTTGCAAGTTCTGTATGTACGACAGGTATTTAATGATAAAAACTCAACGAACATCATTTCAGTAGGAGGGTTTCTGATTATCTGACACTATAAATAAAGGAAAAAGAAAGGAATAGGTAAATGTTTATTAAAGAGCAATGTTTGTATAATATAAGGAAAACATGAAGTGAACTTAAATCCCACCTGCTGGATATCATACACACTGGACATGATCACATACGGTGCTTGAACTGGTGTAAAAATTAATGATGTGTTTTAAGGTCTGCTTTCAGCCCGAATACATTTTATAGTAAACCTGGCTTCCCTGAAACCTCTTCTTTTAATGTAACCTGACATCTCCTGCGTCTTTAAACTGAATGTTTTTTTTTTGTTTTTTTTTTTTTAACTGAATGCCTTAAAACAGGGGTGTCAAATACATTTTAGTTCAGGTGCCACATACAATATGGGTTCAAGACAGGTCAAATGTAAAAGAATAACAGTGAAAAAAGTCAAATTTAAGCAAAAGTTACATTATGAAAATATTACATCTAAAAACTTTACTTTGAAATGTAAAAATAAGCATAAGTTTTTATTATATATATATATTATGTCTTCATTTATCATTTGCATGTGTGCAGATCACAGTGGATCGTCAAAATAGCACTAAAACATTTCAGGTAGTTCATATTTGTTCAGGTTCTCCAAATATTTTGTGAAACAATAGTTTGTAAATGTTCATATCTTCATGTAACTGTTCTTTTTTTTTTACACTAAAACAAAGACAACAAGTGGTACCAGCTACAACAAACCCCGCCCCTTGCCCATATTGTGGCTTATCATGGTGTCGATCCAGCTCAGTGGTTCTCAACTCCAGTCCTTGTGACCCAGTGTCCTGCATGTTTTATATGTTTCCCTCTTCCATCACACCTGAATCAATTAATGATCAGCTCATCATCCAGCTCTGCAGAAGCCTGGTAACGATGTAATGACTTCCAGGTGTGATGGAAGAGAGAAAGATGTAAAACATGCAGGAGACTGAGGACCGGAGTTGAGAACCACTGCGTCTATGTGTGCTGTTGTCCTATTGTCTCTATATATGTTCAAAGTAAAATGAAATAAAAGTGATGTTTTTTTTTTAAATAGATATTTGAAATTTTGTCCATTATAAGTAAATGAGAGAAGAAAAAAAAAATGCATTTTAAAATTCACAATACATTTGAATTTTGACCTTCACTATTGGTAAAAAGTTTCAGAACACCACAATTTTTCCATTTTTTTTTTTTTTTTTTTGTTTTTTTAAAATGGAAATTAAAGCAGTTTAATAATGGTCAAGATAAACAAGTCTCAGTTTCAACTGTGAACAGAAGACTTCCAGTTGAAGGTTTGATGAGTCGAGTTGAACCAACAAAGCCACTGCTGAGACTCAAGAGAAAGAGTCTTGTCTGGACCATGAAACAGCACCAGTGGACCACTGAAGACTGGAAGAAGGTGTTATGGACTGATGAATCCAAGTTTGAAATCTTAAGTTCATTGTAATGTACGGAATGATCGTCATTATGTATAAGTTATTATTATTAGTAGTAGTAGTTGTTGCCTAACTCCAGCCGAAGTGCTCATATTTGTCCAGTTCTTAAGGCCCTTCATTGGCTCCCAGTTGACCTCCATATTTCATCTTAAAGTCCTGGTGCTAACCTTCAGAGTTCTGCGTGATCAGGCTCCCCCGCTACATCACAGACCTGCTTTGTCCCTACATGCCCCTCCCCTCGGAGGCTGAGATCATTGGATTTGAACTAACTGATGGTCCCTCGTACCCGGTTTAGGATTCGCTCATAGTACGTTAGACCAAAGCTCTGCAATGATGCTTTTAAAAGAAATCTTAAAACCCACCTGTTCCTCCTAGTGTTTAAATCTGCAGTAGACCAGGGGATGTTTTATGACCATCATGTTATTTTTAATGTATTCTTTTTATGACTGTATTTTTATTTGTATTTTATTGACCCTTTGTGAAGCACTTTGTGACCTCCTTGTCTGTGAAAGGTGCTATATAAATAAACTTTACTTACTCAGTAGTATTAGTATTATAGTATTTTACTGGTCTGACCTACTTGAGATTGACTTGGTCTTCATGTGACCCCTGAACAAAAATGACTCCAAATGACTGTTAATATCTTCAGTGTAATTTTTGCATTTCCCATATTCTTTCCTTGGGTTGGACTAGACTCTTTGTCATGTCAGTTTCGGCTCATGGACCATATGTTTGACAGCTGGGCTTTAAAATATTCCCTTTTCTGCTTTTCCAAAATCCAATTTACCAGTATAATCATGAACAAAACTTTGTGAGAAAAAAAAAAAAAAAGACAGGCTTTACCTTAAAGAGTTGGAATTCTATTTGAGAAAGAACCGGTTCATGTTTGTACAAACGCTTCACTCACATAAAAGTGTTAAATGAGCCTTCACTTATCAAATCTGGCAAAATACTGAGTTAGAAAACCTGCACTGAATGTGGAAAATCATCGCCACCACATCGTACAGCCCTGGAGACTGCAGTGTAAATGCCTTGATGTGTTAGAGTTGGAGCCAAGTCAGATAAAGTCACTGCTGTAGAAATAATATCCTATGTATAATTTAGGACTGCGCTTTAATTGGAGTGATCAGAGGCGTGGCACATGATTCGTGAGTTCGACGCTGAGGAGAGACTTTCCTGAGTCCTTGCTCGCATGAATTATATCTTTAATGCATGTGTGTGTCGGTTTCAGAGTGAGAGAGTTGGAAGTGAGCGAGAGAGGTAGAATCAGAGCCAAGTGAATGAGTAAGCAGGCGAGAGACGCCGAAAGACTGACACAGTCTAAAGAGAGAAATATAAGGCCGGAAGTGCTATTGTTGCACTGCCGCATTGAGAATTGTGTGTTGGGAGTTTGTTCTTCTCTGCATTAACTATTTAGGTGAACAATGGCTCGGTTAGATGAGATTTATCAGGGAGCGTGATAAGAGCCTTTATGCAAATGATGGTTAAATGTGGCTCAAATCACCCCAGACATAATAAAAAGATGATGAAGTGTCAGTTTAAGCTGATGGTAGGTGAGCTCCTGGACATGACAGTGCATCACAGATCTGCTCATTACTTACACCCCAGCAAGAACATTGGGTCAACGTACTCGTCCCTCACACCAGATTAAAAAAAAAGGGGGTTGCAGCTTTTAGTGGATGTGCTCCACAAAAATGGAACACCCCTCCGATACGACGTTTTCGAAAACAGGTTAAAACCTACCTTTTTTCAACAGCGTTCCCTTGAGTTGTGTGTGTGCATACGTGAGTTTAACCCATAAAGACCTAGTGCTACTTTTGCAGCAGTTCCCAAATGAATTTTTTGGTCTATTTAACCTTTCTTAAGTAATTTATGACCATTTATTATAATATTACCCTTGGTATTTTGTGTTTCTTCAAAAAAAAAAAAAAATCTGGTATTCTTCCAAATTGAATTTACTCTTTATGTAGATATTCATAAAAGCTCAGATTAAAGGGGAACTTTGCAGGATTTTGAAGTTTTAAACATATATCTTGAAGATCTAATGTCAATTTTAAATAATGTACTAATCCATTGTGATATATTAACAATAGATGACACGGATACGTATATGTATATGAGAGGAGTCAGTCACTGTAGCATAATAATAGAATTATTACCCCAGCTGGAGAACAAGAGTTTAACAAAAGACCCTTTTATTCCCCTCAGTGATACCAACCAAACATTTATCATAAGAAAAATGATGTTAATATTGAACTCGAGCTCATCTTAAGATATTTTTTAAACACCTAAGGGAATGTGCTTGTCCACTGTGTTTGTGTAGTTCCTTTCATGATGCTTAAAGGGAAGGAAAGCATTGTGATCTCGCACATGAGGAAATGTTCAGTGTGTGTGTGTGTGTGTGTGTGTGTGTGTGTCAGCCCGGTGATCTATATTGTGTGTTTGCAGCGCCGCAGTAGCTCTGCTGTTACTCCTCTTTTCTAATCTTAGGTAGAGTTCAAAACAATGTCACAGTGACAGCTCCACGTTAGTCAGAGGGACGCGACTGGCCAGCAGCACGCCAAGGACAGATGAGCTCAGACACACACACACACACACACACACACACACACACACACACATCTGCACACACCCATGCATGCACATGCAAACCACTGACAGTTACTGTAAGCCTGTCTGATGCAAGACTAAAGAACAACATTGATCTGAAAGAATCATTTGCATAATTTATAGAAAGTAGTGTATCAGTGTGGGCATGTGTTTATGTGTGCAGTCTGAAATTGCCCCAGGGCTAAAGGGTGTTTCATAATCCCCTCCACCTTTCTGTGTCCTAATACAGAATTATTTAGAATGACTGAATGTGTACATACAATGCATGCAAGTCATGCACCGCACCACAAGAAACACTTTCATTAAACAAAGGGTCGTTTAATCTGAATGATCTGATTAATCAAAGATGCCATGGCGATAATTCCCATAAAGCCACACTATCTTTGCTTTGTCTTGTAGATGTGGTAACAGGGGACTTATCCAGCCATCTGTCTTGTTTACTCTTGATTTTCATTCTGCTCCATGCACAGTACTTTGACAAAAATTGTTCAGACAGCATACATACACTGTTAGCTGTCGTATAAAAGCCAAAACACCTCAGAGGAAGGTCTTTGTTGGGATAATAGGGGCTAACATTCCTGCTCTGACACCAATTTGAGGCCAGGATTACACTTAATAATGTTGAGAGTGCTACAAATGTATTCTGACAGAAGGTGTAAGCATCAACATTACAATAGTCGGCTCCGACGTGACGCTCTCTGGGGAAATCTCTCAAATGATACTGACAGCTAATCAGCCTCGAATACACTGCTGATTTAATAATTTTAGTCATTTTGTAAGTTTTAAACTTATTTCTGGTAAGGGTCAGTGTGTGGGTGAAGTCAGCCCCTTCATTTATTGGGATGGTGGTTTCTTGATAATGGGAAAAAGTAAAAAAAAGAAAAAAAAATACATATACATTCTGATTGGTGCAGAATATTCTATGGAGATATGATATAGCTCCATTACATTCACAGAATCTGTAAAATTAAATTGTTATATTGGTAATTAGGAACGTTATATCAAATGTATATGATCTACTTCAATAGAGCACTTGAGGAACTTACAAAAACAAATCATACTTACCCTGAAGAGAAGGTTAAAAAAAAAAAAAAAAAAGTAAAATATATTATCTGCTTAGATTCTAACAGTGTGCTGACTTTATATCAAATATTGTCATGTGCCTTATAAATCTACCATGACCAGTAGTCATTCCTTATTGCACAGAAAACCAGGGGTGAAATGAAAGCTGGAAATGTTTGCTTACACTTGGATTACTGGTATTTTCTCCCAGTATGACTGTGATCACATATTTTATGGCTGACTGGTCAACAACAAATACTGTGTTAATTTTTCATAGGACACAACAGAGACAAATTGTAGGTACTTTTTGCATCCCCTTTTTTATTGATGTATAAAAATAAATAAAAAAAAAAAAACATTAAGTGATTTTTTTTTTTTTTTTCAAGGTTCTGAACCAAACAAATATCTTCCATTGTGTCTGGAGAATATTGATTTTATTTTATTTATTTATTTTTAGCAGAGACAATGCACAATATGATAACTAAAAGTTAATTTTCCTCCATAGTTCCCTGGTGATACACTCTTCATAATGGTATAACAATAACTTAAACTATATGAAATTAAAACTTATCTCCCAAAACAAATAAAAAAGAGTAGAAACACATTAAGGAACACATGATCAGGAATCCCAACGTTAAAATGCACACTTCATTAGTAAAACAACGATTTGTAGGCTCAGACATCACTCTCTACAATAGATCTGTAGATGGTATGAATGTGACATCACAGCTAGTGGAGGTCACCATGGTTACGCCCAATGAGTGGCAAGAAGATGGAGATGAGTAGCGGTTTTGGATTGAATACTGCAAGAACTTTAGAAAAAATGTGGAGCTGTTGTGCCATTATTTGCACAAATAGGTTTAAAAAGCACTCAGAGCTCTGTTTTTACTATGTTTATACTTTAACCACTTTCCAGCTCTGACTTATTTTGTGAGTTTGTGTGTTTTGAAAAAAAAAAAAAAAAACAGGGATCAGACTGAATTTATTCTTTGGAAGCAGTAGCTGGTCTCATATGTGTTTTAGTGAATTTTGTCATCCATTTTTCATGTTAGTCTTGTGTCAAAGTTCCTTGTTGGTCCTTATGTGCATTATATTTACTCATTCATATATCAGTTTTTGTCATGTTTTAGTCGGCTAAAAATCTCAGCGTTTTAGTCAAAACATTTGAGTATTTTTTGAATTTTTTGATTTCAGGGATGATTTTTGTTTATCATTCCAGATGTTTTGTGTTTCACAGCTAAAATATTGATTAAATGTCATAATTACCTGAGGAAAAAAATTATACCTTGAATGAATGATATGAATGAATCTTGAATACAACTTTGCTAAAAGTGTCTGGTTTGTTGATTCAATACACATTTATAAATGATGCACTTGTTCTGATAAAATTCTATTTACAGTCACCAACCAAATCAAAAAAAATAAATAAATAAACTGTTGTTAAATAGTACGACTCTTACAACTACAGACTCTTATATCTGAGCAGACACAGGTTCAAATAGAATAAAAACTTAAACTGTAGACTTAAAATACAAACATCTACGTGTTGGGTTCAGTTCTGTGTTTGACAGAAGAAAAAATGCAAGTTGCAGTCATGAGTGGGGATCATCAGACCCAGTCCACGGGTCAGAGTCAGACAGAACCACAAAGACCAGATCCAGTTCTG
>JAPSES010090251.1:0-22262 GCA_029822895.1 Maxillicosta whitleyi | reverse complement strand
ACTGTATAATAGTTCGCAGTACCCCCCCCCCCCCCACCTTCACACACACAATCACACCATGTGCAGCAACAATGTAAATAAATACAATTTAAATTTTTAAAATGTTGAATTCTAATTCTATATTTATATAAATATCAAATTTCTCATTTTCCTTTATATTTCATTCGCACTTGTGATTTTCCCCCCACTCCTCTTTCTCTTGCACTGGTGTGTTATGTTGTTGCTGTCCACTGTGAAATTTCCCCATGGTGGGATCAATAAAGTCTCATCTTACCTTATATCATTATTTAAAATAAATAAAATCCAGGGCAGAAAATAAATTAAAACGTTACAAAACTTTTTAAGTCCACTGGGCCCAAGTACAACCAATAGATCTGAGAAAAGCTGTTAAGTCTAGATGCTTTTCTATTTCTATTCTATTCACAGTTTTACAGTAATTTGACTAAGATGCTTTACAAGTGCTGCGCCAAAGCCTTATAATTATTGGAAAAACTCTTTCATACAACATACTATGCTGAAGCTACAAACTTATCATACTGTAAAGTACAACCAGTGTGATAACCTGTTTGATAACATGTGCTACATCTGTAATCTGTGTTACCAGAGTGTGGTTCCTTCACCATGGCAATACCAGCCAAATCAAAGCACATCCAGAATCCCCCTGCCCGGCAAAACACCTTTCAACTCCACCACTCAGAGGTTCAAAAGGACATCATATACGACTGAGGAGAGCCCAGGGTGAGGCATTAAATGAGGCACGGGGCTCATTGTAATGGTGCGCCTCTGAGCTGACAGATGTTACTTTGTAACGCAGCCCTGCCACCTATGATGTCCATAATGTGGTGACAAACAGGAAGGTGAGCTGGCCAATGCGCTTTGGGAGTCCAGACTGGTCTAGACTGCCTCAGCTGGATGAAACATCACTTTGGGTGAAGGTGGGTGAAGCACAGACGAGGAGTTTCAATACTGCTGTGCATGAACTCAGCTGTGTAATAAATTTAACCAACTAAATTAACTGTATAATTACAGATAGGACATGTAATTGTCCTGCATTTGTAAATCTATGTTAGTAAGTAGAGAAGTTTTAAATTGAAGCTATGCAGTAGACTTGTTCCAAAATACAGACTTTTACACATTAAGGTATAAGGGTAATATCACCTCATCAAATGGCAGTGTAATGATATTGGTTCAATTAAGATAAGTTCTAATGCTATTTTTTTTTTTCATTTTCCCTTTTAGTTAAACAGTGAAAAGGAATACCAGAGAATGAGGAGCACCCTGGCCTACCTGAGTTTGTACTACTGAAACTGATGAACTAAAAACCTATTTACAACAATATAAGACTGTTTTTGTATTAAAAGATGTGAAAAAACCCTGAGGTGTCGAAATTAAAAATTGTGAAATAAGAGAAATGTGGATTAATTAAAAAAAGAAATGTTTTTCTTTATTCATAAAAATTCCTCCTTTTTCCAAAATAACAAGACAGATTTCACACAAAAGGAGCTAGTGCTTGCTGGAAAAAAAACAAAACAAAAAAAACAAATAACAGAACAAATGGAAGCTATCTTCAATAGAAGTCGGTCAAAGTCAACAGCAGTAGTGGCCCCCCAACACTGAGCAGCAGTAGTGGCCCCCAACACTGAGCTAAACAGCTGCTGGTCCCAGGTCACAGCAGGCGTCAGCGCCGCGCTGCTCCTCTCTGTGGCGGATTTTATAAACTGGACAGCTGAACGTACCAAACACTGGAAGATAAGTCTCTAAGTTCTAGTCAAATCAATCCCATTTCATTTCTTCCTCCTCACTTTGGGTTTCTTGACTGGCCGGAGGTATGGGTTGTCGATCATATTATCCTCGTTGGCTTTTGCAGATGGAACGACTCCAGTGGGAGGAAGCATGGAGTTCTCCTTATCAGCACTTGGATCATCCTGAATGGAGATAATGGATGTGTAAAGGGGACGAAAATCATCTGTAATCTAAGTATATGTCCATAAAAGATCACTTCCTCTGAACTTACAGTGATGATGTTTCCTGCTGTGTTTTCACTGTCAGTCTGGTCGTCCTGTTCAGAAGAGTCTGTCTCCTCTAGACTTTGCAATTCTAACTCTGAAGGCAGGAGGGCGCTGAGATAAGGGATGACACTTGGTCGTGCTGCAATCACTGTTGTGACAGTGTAAGGATAAGGACTCACTTTAACATGTGCAAAATAACAAAATCAACTCAATGCATGAACCGAATATTACAACCAAACTGTTTCGTTGAAATCACTTACATGGAAAGGCGGTGATATCGTCTTTGAAAAGGCTTTGCGTTTCTCCCGTCTTTGCCATGAAGCGTGTAAGTGCTCGTTCCACATCTCTTCTCTGAGTTGCTGCCTTTTCTCTCACCACTTGGTATTCTGATGCAGGCTCTCTGAAAGTCTGCAAAAAAAAATAAAAAATCTTAATTTACTTCACTTTCAGATTAATTTCATAGCTCCCTCTGGGATCATTGGTACATTTTTGACATTTATCAGATTTTTAAATAGTGATGTTTGCTGATTGCAGTGAGGAAAACTGGTGAGTGCATCCTATTTATTGAGAATTTTAGTTTATGTCCATGTAGAATATTACAGGATTATAAAAACAAAATACCAACTTTTTTTATTATCTATGTCTTTACTGTATGATTCATGTTTCTAGGATGTCTATATAATGCTCATACGCACTGGTGTTTTGATGTAGGTGTGAGGGTCTGGGAATTCTGGGAAGTGGCTGGGGATGTAAGGTGGGTGTGTACGTTTCTGTCCAGCTGCCAATGCTTTAGGAGTTACAGGAGGGTTCGTCACAGGAGCTGAAATTCACAAAAACATTTATCACATATAGAAGAAATAACAGTCAAATCAGAATTTTGAATTAATCTCAGTTACTTCATGATTTAAAGTAACAGCTGCTGGTAGAGGGCTTACTTACGGGCAGTTATAACCATCCTTTGTGATCTTTTGGCATACACAGGCAGAGTGTCAACATTGAAACCTGCAAGGACACAAAAATTGGAATAATATTTCCTGCAGATGCTGTGTTAGTGTTGTATGTATGTATGCATGTGCTCCAATTCATATGGACTTACCCATTTCGATGAGTGTGACAACAGTATCCGATAAGGTAGGTACGCTTCTGGCTGTGTGTTCACAGTATGCTTTGGCACAGCGACCGATTTCACTTATATCTGAAACAGAAGCAAAAAAACATAAAAACACTTCTCAACAGCTTGAAGGACTTCATACATCTATCACTATATGACTGTGGCACATTAATTGAATATATTTGTAGAACATCTAAACTGTCTTTGCAAATGAGAGAAATTACAGCAAATCAGTCTAAATATATTATGCCATTTTGTAAAAACAATCACTTTAAAATTGACTCAAATGAGCTTTAATATAGGTGTAAAATTGCCCAAATTTGCCTCAGTACAACAACAACAACAAAAAATCAGGGCACCCAAGCCCATTTGAAAACTTATGAGAAACCCTGCATGTAACCTGTAATATTTTGCAGTTCAATTAACTTGTCTATAATACTACACAGTATATTAATAAATAAAAGACTGTTTTTATAGTTGGCAATAAACAACCCTCCAGCTGCATATAATTGGTATTTTAGCATATAACAGGAAAGCAAAAAAAATTCCACATGCATAATATTTCTAATCAACTAAAAACTGTGGTTACATACAGCTCTGCATCATCTCAGTGAGTGTTTCCACTGCTGCCTTCTCTGCACTTTCAAAGCCGCATTCAGTGAGGAGGGCACTGACCACAACCTGCAGGGTGCGACGACGAGCCAGGTGGTAGTTCTCTGCTGGGCTGGAGGAGCTTTTACTACCACCACGCTGATAATACAGTCAATTATTAAAAGATATGGTGGGAAAGAAAGTGAAAAAAAATAAAAAATCAATGTTATCACATACATACAGGGATGCACAATTCACAAAATCACAAAAACAACAGTGTAATCATAAATACGCAAACTTCTAATTCTACAAAATTCTAATTTAAGAGGACTCAGGTTGATCTATTTGCAACAACCTCCACTGTATAGTGCTATTTTGCATTTAGTAACACTCAGAGAAAAGTATTGTATTTTTTATTCATATCAGGTTTTTGCATTTCTTCACATTATCTTAATATGTATATGATTGGGCTGAAAAATACACATACGCCTTGCAGACATTGATCTGTGCATTTCCCTTGTTAACCAAGTACACACATTAAAAATAGTAAAATTGTGCGGCTGTAGCATTAAATATTTGAAACAGAAAAGTGAATGTTCCAAGATTAAACAAAGAAGGATCTACAGATATTATTCTTAGAGTGATACAGCCTATTTAATGTAAGGACATGAATGTATTGGGAGTATAACATTAAGGATTAGCCTACATATTCAAGGTTACAGATTAGATAAACTCCACAATATTATAATCGGAGTATAAAACATTCAGTTCATAAAAAATAATCAACATATGTTGCTTTAGTTCAGTGTTAGATGCAGTAGCTAAATAGTTTGACGGTAGCTAGATATTAGATACCATCTATTTAACGTTACTGTAAGAGGTCAATACAACCAATACTTTGTTGTAATTTGTAGACACTCTCAAATGTAATTTAGCTAAATACTGACGTACTGGGATTAATCGTAAAGCGTACAACAAAATGCAGCTGAATCATGAGCGATTCATCCCTAAACATTTCACATTAAGTACATGTTTGCTGAAACGTTTGATCAGTTACTACGGCTAACGTTAGCTAAAACAAACGGCGAACCTGCTCGAGATTATCGTTATAAAAAGCCTCTCTTACCCCTCCAGAGTTCAGAGAACCCCCCGATGCCACCGTGGGATCCGCCATTTGTAACTACCTGAATAATACGCGCAGAAACGAATAGATTATAGTAACAACAACTTTATTTTTGCACTGGCCATTCGGCTAGAGCTAATAAACATGACACTGACGTCATTTCCGTTGTTACCGGAAATTGTGAAACAGCACAGCGGTAAAACTGCAGATCTGCAGACCTACACACTGTTAAACCCTCAGTAAATAAACAAATTGTATGAATTTTCAGCGTAATAAAATTTTTAGCAACCTATTATATAATAGTATGTAGCTCTGAGGTATTAGTCAAACATCAAACATTTCTATCCAATGAATAAATAGGTAAGCACCGTGTCACAAAATACAATTTACTAAATTATTAGGGTTGATATGTTTCAATATCCTAAAGGTTAAATTACCCGGAGAAATTACCCTTTTTTTCAATTGTTGCTGTTTATGAAACTTCTTAGAAACTTAACTACAATTAAATCATGAGCTGTATGAGTTTCCATAGTGAAATATGTTAAGTAAAATGCTTATAATAATTTGTAATACATGAATTGTACATCTGCTGCCCAGCAGCAGACAACACTGTATCCTGCAGTTTTCATTGTTAAATTATTTCATTTTTGGCTATCAACCAGAATGATTTGATGACCCCCCAAAAGAAAGAAAACAAAGTGACCAGTTAAACATGGTGATTTAATTTACCACCACTAAAATTTTCATGAGGCAAGGAGAAACTCTTTATGAAGCATGTAAGCGGTTGGCTGAACTCCTCTGTCTGGTAACCATCAGATGTGTGGCATCAACCAGTGGTGTGTGCACATCTGTAACATCTGGTTTAACCAATGTCATCTGACAGTTCAGCTTCTTCTCTTTCTCCTCCATGATCGACTCCACTGGTTGGTCCTCAGTGGTAACATCTTCTGCAAACTGCTGACAAACTGTTTCCATCAGTCCTCCAACAAGCCCGAGCATGGCCATAGTAGTGCCAAACATGTAGATCTTCAACATGCCCCAGTTCGGTTTCTGGTTCAGAATCTCCTTTGCAAATGGAATGATCTCCCCAATAGTTTCCATATTGTGTAGTTTGATGGACCTGTTGAAATAATTGAGAAACTGTACTTTTATGTTTGTTTGGACAACATTATTCAGTTATCAATAATTATATAATAAAAACAAAAAAGTGCTGTTTAAAAAGTAGTTAAAAAAAATGTAAGATCAGTCAGCTCAGTGAATGACAGAAACTTACGTTGACAGACACTCTGAACCTTCTCCTCTTTTTTTCAGTATTTGGCCCAGGCAGTCAATCAAAGGCAGAGACAAAGGCAGATACCGCAATTTAAAGACAAATGGAGCCTGGTCAACTCCCACAGTTTTGAAAAATGCATATTTATGAGGATATTAAACCTGGGTTTTGGAGTTCAAGTGGGTAAAAGGGCATGGATTTCAAGGGTAAGAAGTGGAACAAATACGCCCTGTAGACGGCATTGAGACACTTGATTTAAAAATATATATATTTCATTACATGAAGCTCTCATAAAGTAATTGAGCATATAGTAGCTCTGAATGGCTGTGTTGAACTGAATGTACACCATTGTCCATAAAGTTGGAATTATTTGGTTTTCAGACATATTCCTCTTTATTTGTTTTTATACACCTAAGTAATCACCTTTGATCAGATGCAATGATCACAAATTGAGTCCCAGTCCCATTTCATCAATAATAAATCACTGTCATTGTCACAATCATTTCATAAAAACAGGTAAAAATATTTGATTCCAACTTGATTCCAAACATTGATCTGCCCCAGGAAAGCATGTTTCATGTCCAGTCACACTTTCTCAGTCCATGGAAAGCCTGTCGTGTTTGATAACAGTATTCATGGAATATCCGTGTTGAACATAACGTGATAAGGCTCATTAGATGTCAAGGTTCATTAGTGTTCCCCTAATCATGCGGCCCAGTGCTGATCTAACATGTGTGTGCCGGTTAAAGTGTGTGTCGTCTGCTCTTTGACCTCATTTCCTTCATCATGACAGGAGGGGAATGAAGTTAAGTCAGGTCAGACAAATGATTTGTGAAATAAGTCTGATCTTTATCACAGAGAGCCATGTGTCATCAGTGAATATGAAAGCTCACATTTGGACAACGCATGATAGTTTGGCAGCACCGACATAAATATCATCCAGTTTGTCTTTTTGTCTCTGGTTTATTTTACCCGAGTTTCACTATTTAAACACATCTTCACTTCTGTAACTTATCGCTTTGGAAAAAAAAACCTTAAATATTTATGCTTCTTAAATGTAAAAGAGAAAAAAAAAAAGAATTAATTACTGTACTATCACGTTGCTGTATTGATCAATATTTTAACTTTTGTTCATCTGTAACGAAGTGCTGACCTTTCCCCTGGTTTAATCACTTTGGTCTGTGTTTGAACTGCAGACTTTCCACAAATGTTGCAGGGGGAATATTGCCATAATTATGCTGCTGATAATGTTGGTCTTTGAGCAACTCAGCGTGCATTCGGGGCATTTATGTTTGCCACTGCTGGGAAAAGGTTGAGACTGTTTGGAGATCTTTGCCCTATATTTCTGGTTTCTTCTGCCTGAATGAACAGTCTGTCCCTACACTGGATTACACTAAGTTAACCATGTTGTGGTTGTGGGGCGAGGAGGGTTTGCAGAGTCGGGCATGTGTGCAGATGTGAAAACTCTTTCAACAACGACTCAGGGTAGAAAAGGGTAAGTATACATATGAGTAAGGGAAATTTTGTCTTATGAATACCACCTATGAAGTATAAAATTATGAAGATATATGGTGATTTCCAGGCACCTAGTCCAATGAAAGATGATCCAGAATACTGTAACAAATGCTGACGCTTTCACATTTTTCATCTAATGTAATTTATTCTTGTTGAAACTGGCTGTTCTAAACACACTGTTCTTGGAAATCCATGCATACACTTAAGGAGCCAGTGTGTCCTGAACATGTGCAGCCTGGTAATTGCTTTGGAGGTTAGTTTAATTAGCAGAAGCCAGATCACAGCATCAGATGTAAAGGGATGAGTCTCAAAGGGATTAAAACACAACGCTCTTGGTTCTGAGTAGGCTTTATTTATGAGCACACAGGAATCATAATACAGAGACTAGATAAACATCTGTTGAATACATCGATACAAAGCCACATATAGCTGGACCAACAAAAAGCAGAAAGTGCAGACAAACATTTGTATCAGTGGGTATAAACATGGACATGTTACATTTCAGCTAAGTGAATGTTTGTGACTATGAATTGGCAAATTCCGGGTATACTTGTGGCATTTACACTGTTTGAAAATGTTTTATGGCTGTGATGCTCTTCCTTTTTTCCCCTCTTTTTTTTTCTTTTTTTTTTAAAAAAAAGGAAACATACATTTAAAACAGAACACAATGAATATAATAGAATATAAATAAAAAATAAAAAATAAAATACTATCTGAATAACTTACATTTATGGCTTAATTAAAGCAGGAAGCACGGTGTTTTCCACTTACAGTTTGCAGATGCATTAAAAATGATAAAGAACAGTTATTTTGCTCAGTGGAATATTGGTATTTTTTTTTTTTTTTTAAAAAACATGTACTTATGATTCTAATAAACCTGTACACATAACCCTCCCCCTCTCCAAGCAAACAAATAAACAAAAAAACATAGAGTGCTCATTACATGACAGGTCAAAGTCTGCCTCACAGTAAATGTGATAAGCATTCAAGAGGAGGGCAGTAACAAGCAAACAATCCTTCGAATACTGTGCAAATTATCTCCTTTAATTCAGCTCTACCCTGTGCATGTAAGTTAAGGTGCATTGTGTGCATCTGAATGTGTACTGCATGTGTGTTCGGGTGCTGCTTTATAATGTAGTTGGGTAGCTTCATAGGCACTCTTCCCAAAAAATGTAACACATCCCACAGCATGTGAACTTCACAAACCAGAGGATCAACCATGTTTCACCCTCAGTACCAGGGGAGCTGCTGCCGACACTAAACAGCTGCGAGCTGAGTCAGCACATCAACACTGACCTGCAGAGGGCAGAAACACACCGTAGATGAGACACTAACAACATGACCTGGTGTCCTGAATGAGCATCTCTCTGACTGTTCGTAAGATTTAGATGTTTGTTTGTTTGTCAGTTCCTCACCTCTCTTTGTAGAAACATAACAGTACATTACCTTGTACTGCTTTACTGTTCTATCTTTGCTGTGATTGATTGTCTAAATAATTCTTTCCCTCCTTTCTCCTTCCCTCTACAAGTGTTTACTGTCTTATCCTAATGTACAACTTAGTAAAATATGGACTAAATAAAGTAAATAATAACATGAGAGCTAAAGTTCCTTTAATATCAGTGGTAATTTTGACTATATCAAATATCATGTTTTAGGAATCCATATTAAGAAAAGCTGTGATAATTAACAAATTACACTATTGTATCAGTCCATAATACAATTCAATGGCGATGTATAACAATAGTGGAATCAAAAAGTGTATTAATATATGAAAATGAAAGTTTAGAGGATGAATGTTTCTTGAATGTCTATATTCCATATGGCATGTCCTAATTGTTTATAAAGGCAGAATAAATTAACCTACCAAGTAAAATGTTTCTTCCATGTGAACTTCCTCCAGCCTTTACATGACAGAGCAGACTCCGGTCTGGACAGTCTTGCCGTTACGGTTTTTAGCGTACCTGAAAGGCAGAAGGTTTTCATCAGTAACTGTTCCAACTGAATCAGGCAGCATTAAATGTCAGCACAGGATGTTGGTACGAACCCGTTAAGGTTGGCGGGCTCTGAGTGGTACACGTTCTTGCCCTGCTCAGCTATAGTAGGTGTGTGGTGTGCAGTGGTCTGACTTTGACTGGCCTTCAGCGAGTGGAAGTGGCTCTTTGGTTCGATGTGGCATGTGGGAAGGGAGATCTGGTTTTGCCCATTTGTGTTTCCGCTAGTTTCCGCCGCCTTTGGGTCGAGCCTGTCTGGACGTTTTCGTTGCTTACTTGGGGAGCACAGGTCGGTCACCTTAATGTCTGGGATACTGGCCTGCCTCATGACCATCTCTGAGTGGGCCAGCTGCAGCTTCTTCATGTGGTTTATAGCTACGGCAGCATTGTAGGCTTGCTGTGAAGTGGAGATGGTTTAGGGTCAAAACAGAAAGATTACATATATGTGTTTATGAAAATGTCTTTGCTTGAGTTCATGGTTATGTAAATTATTAATATATTCATAATTTTTCTTCTAGATATAATAGTGCACTTGAGTTTTCTGAACACTAAAAGTCACTCACAACCTTCAGTGGTTTGATTACACAACGGTATCTACTAAAGCAGGGGTGTTGAACTCATGTTAGCTCAGGGGCCACATACAGCCCAATGTGACTTGAAGTGATCATTAAAATAATAACATAATAATATATAAATGATATCAGCTCCACAATTATATGTGTAATTTCTATGTTTTAGTGTGAAAAAAGTAAAATTGTATTATTAAGATGTTTACATTTACAAACTATCCTTTAAAAACACAAACAAAAAGAAATTTATTCTGAAAATTTTTACAATTTATGCCATTATTTGGCCCCATTTTCACATGTTCATTATAACATACAGATCACAGTGGATCTACAAGTACACAAAATATTTAATAACAGGTAGAATATTGCAATTACACTTAATTCTCTTGAGACATTTATGGTTATTCATATTTGTTCAGGTTCACATTTTTTTTTGGAAAAGTCTAATCTGTAAATGTAAACATTTTTGTGTAATTTTCCTTTTTTTGCACAAAAAAGAGAGAAAAAAATGTGGTTTTCTTTATTTATGGTTTATTCTGATAGTGTTTTATTGGTCTGATCCACTTTAGATTGAATCAACCTGAAATGATTTTAACATCTTTGTTAATATCTTCAGTGTAATTTTTGTATTTCATTAATTCATCCCACAGGCCGGATTGGACCGTTTTGGTCCCCGGGCCGCATGTTTGACACCCCTGTACTAAACTGTCCTTCATTAGGAATGACAGACTGTAGGTGGACACCAGATTAACCTCCTATAAATTACAGGAAAAAGACCAACCACATCAAAGCCAAGACGTTAATGAGGACTGACCTTCCACTTGGACTTGGCAAAGTTCTTCTGAATCTGGACGCTGACAGAATAGTAGATGTCATTACTGCGGGCCGTCTTTCCAATGATCCTTGAAGAGTCGGAAGAGAATGATTATGTTTATTTCTAGCAAACGGTTAATCCTGGATCAGTTTTCATGAGCTTATATTATTTGTAATTTGCCACGCCTGTAAAACGCACCATGAATGTATAACAATTGTTTTCTCATGAATAAAATGCTTAAAATCAACATATTGCTTGTTTTCTGAAACTTTATTGTATTATTTACAATATGTCGATAGATAGATTGTTAATCCTGTGGGAAATTCAATTAATTTAAAATTTCAGGGAAATACTTCCAACTCCCTTTAATCAATCTTTTTTTTTTTTGTAAAATTTTCAATAAATGTGTGCTAACTATCACATAATTTACATCTAAATGTAACTAGACACAGTTAACTCACATTTTATATTTTATTTCATTGGTTAATCTTTAATTAATGTTTCATAGAACAAAGGGAGTATATTTGTTAACCTTCAGACCTTCCATTTATGGAGGAATAAACCCTCTACTTTTGCATATTATATCTTATTAAGTTTTTAAACACCTGAAAACATTACAGGAACAAATATTTTTAGTGAAACTCAAAACAGCAAAAACTTTCTGGATAAATAATATGGATGAATTAATCTAATGATTTTGCAATCATTAAAAAGTATTTAAATTTAACAAAAATAAAGTAAAAAAATTTTAAGTAAAGATTTTTCGCAGTTTTTTTTTTCTAAATGTATAATTTTCTAATCCTCTCATTTTAATTTCATTTTGACTTGAGAAAAAAAATCAACTTATTTCAGGTTAAACAAATGTTATTATTATATAACAGTTTTTTTCAGATACATTTTTCAACATCTTTTTTTATGGAATGTCCTTTCCAGTGGTCAGCATTTTTTTTTTTTTTTTGACTGTTTTTTTATGTTTTGTTTTTTCAAGTCAAGCTTTGAAGCACTTGTCCCCTAGAGACATTAAAACTGCATTGCTGGTCTAGCGTGTCCAGCATATTAAGTTTCTTACCAGGGGTGTCTGAGAGCTTGGTCTGTAGTGTAGCGCATGTGGGGATTTTTCTGCATCATGTTGCGTATGAAGTCTTTAGCTACAGATGAAGGAAAGAAACACAGATAACAGGTAAATTTCCATAATTGTTGATGGTTATTAATCCATACAGACCCAAACATCCACTGATGTTTAATATCGGTTGATCCACTAATCCTATCAATGCATGTAAATAATTGGTGTAAAATATAGATTATTATTATTATAGTCATCAGATTTGATCCATTTGGATGTTCAGAGGTTCTGTAGTTACCATAAAAACATTGACATCTTCTACAACATTGATTCACCAGTAAAACCATGGAGTTGGATCAATGACAGTGGATGTACACAATTGGTTTTATTGAAAAAGTGATATTTTCTTCAGTTTTCTCTGTTTTTTTTTTTGTTTTTGTTTTTTTAATATAATAACTCTCAACTTTAATTTGAGCTTTTATGAACATCTACATGATCAGTGAATTACATATAGGAAAATGTCTGATTTATACTTAAAGATGCCAAATACAGAGTGTAATATTAGTATAAGTGGTGATGAATCAGTTAAGAGACGTTAACAATAGAAGTAAAAAAAATAATTTGGGAACTGCAACAAAAGTAACACTGGGTCTTTATGGGTTAATTATGTGTATGCTATCATGCTTAATGTAATCACCAGAATCTGATATGTCATCCCAGAAGGGTGAGTCGAACTCATACTGCGCCTTCATGATCTTAGAGAAGAGTCGAGTCTCAGTTTCTTCATAAAATGGGGGGTATCCACAGAGTCTGCAATGGAAACATGAGGAGAATCCATGAGTATTATGGGTTGGATTTTACATGCAGCAGATGTTCACTAGGTGGTGCTGCAACTTAGTCCCTGTACCTTCCTGTAATATTTAGGTAACTGTGTCATGCTAACGCATACATGACCAGCAGCGACGTTTAATCTGCAAATCCTCTCACTTAAAAGCCCAGGAGAGATGTACTATCTTTGGTGGTATCACATTTGGTTTAATGCTTCGCTTTGATACTCACAGGATGTAAGTGATGACTCCAATGGACCAGCAGTCCACTGCCTTGCTGTAAGGTTTCTGTGCCAAAACTTCAGGAGCTACAAGTGAGGAAAGATATATGAAAGTTATGGCCCATTCAGCTTCAGATGAACGCAGGAGCACAGAAAAAAAAACCCTGAAATGAAATTCATCTGTGTATTCCATTAGATCAGCCAATGTGAGTGGTGCAGTTTAAATACTTTGGATTACTTCAACAATGACTTAAATGATCATTGTGTGAAATAGTGTCAATGAATAAATCTGGACTGAAATCAAGAGTCATTTTATTTAAGTTATATAACAGTGTGTCCTGCCTGGCAAAAAGATATTAGCCACAGCATCCAATTAGAGTAAAAAAATAAAATAAAATAAAAAGGACAAAAATGAAATATATTTTCCACAAAATTTCTTATCTTCTTAAATTAAATAGCACCAGAAAAGGGAGTTTTTACTTTCTCCACTTTCCCACCATATTGAAATGGTGAAAAATTTAACAGGACATTTTTTTTTCTGTTAGTTGAAAGTGTAAGGCTATGGGAAATTATAGATAGATAGATAGATAGATAGATAGATAGATAGATAGATAGATAGATAGATAGATAGATAGATAGATAGATAGATCGATCAGGGAAATACTTCCAACTCCTGTTAATCAATCAATTTTTTTTTTTTGGTAAAATTTTCGATAAATGTGTGCTAACTATCACATAATTTACATCTAAATGTAACTAGACACAGTTAAGTCACATTTTATAATCTTAATAAAAACATTATACTATTCCATGACAATTGTTCATGTGATTCATCAGACAGACTCACCTACATAACCTGGAGTGCCACATGCTGTGGACATAATGCCATTATCTACCATCTTTGAGAGACCAAAGTCACTGATCATGATCTTGGAGTCCTCGTTCTGGCTGTAATAGAGGATGTTCTCCGGCTGCACAAGGACAAATAGACAGGACAGTTGTTCACACACTACTATAAATATTAATTGATCTGCAGTGGAACGCATTTTTTGTAACAGTAAAAATCTGGATGGAATAGTACACGCATTCCTGTTGTAAAAAGTGTTTCAATAACGTTGATCACCATGACAAATATCCTTTATTGTAGATATTGTAATGATTACAACATTCAAGCTCAGTGTTCTAGTTGGCAGTTGAACCCTCTATGCATGCTGTCATACACCTTCAGTCCATATAAAAGTGTGTGTTGTCATGTGATTATCTGTTTCATACCTTGAGGTCACGGTGCACGATGCCGTTTTGATGCAGATACATGACGGCCTGTAAAACCTGTTGGATCACACTGCTGGCATCCTTCTCAGAGTACACCCCCCGGTCCAGTATTCGGTCAAAGAGCTCACCACCAGAAACACTGAAAAAACGAGTAACAGCACGGTCAGTACATCATGTCAGAGCTCAGCCAGACTTCCAAGAAAAAATGACAAAAAAAAAAAAAAATGTAAAAAACTTACAGCTGCATGACCAGATAGTAATGGGTCCGACTTTCATAGAAATCCTCCATCCCCACAACATTCTCATGTTTGATCCTGTTAAAGAAAATAGTGTGATTTAATGTAATGTAATGTAATATGTTATTTGACATTTTTATTTATTTATTCATTTATTTTGAGCAGAAGAAAAAAAAATCAAAATATATTATAGGTGTACATGGAACCAATAGCAGAGCAAATACATGAATAAATAAAAGTGATCAAGACAATATAGCAATTGGCATGTACACTAGTAATAATAAATTATTATTATTAAACAAATCCCACATTTATACCACATAACACATTACTTCTACTTCGTTAATGATAAAGTTACACCTGTTTAGAGCCCTAATAATATGAATAAATACTAAACAGATTAGGAACGCTGATGTATATTACACATATTATCTGTCTAAATGATAGTCTGCATATCTTATAACATATTCAACAGATTAAGCAGATTAGTGGGATTCCTTCTGCGCTTGTATTTACGACAACAGAGGGATTAGAAAATGAAGGTTGAAGGCTGCACACGCTGCTTACCTCCTCAACACGGCAATCTCATTCTCCAGATTGAGGTCTCTCTTCTGTTTCTTTTTCACACACTTCATGGCGAACATCTTTCCTGTCTTCTTCTCTTTTACCATGTAAACCTCAGAGAAAGCCCCCCTGATGATTAACACAAACACATATTGAACAGGAGTTAATAATGATGCGGCTGCTGATTGCTTTGGAGGAGATAACAGGTCTCACCTGATGCATGAATGGAAATGAGTTCTGCCTCTTATGGGAATGGGGGGATTGTTAATAACGAATGAAAGACCCTGCAGTTTGTGCATTTGCATTTTGTGCGTTTGGAGTCTTCAGTTTCTTTATCATCAGCCAACTAAGACCAGCTTTTATCTACAGTCATTGAAAAAACTATTAGACCATCAAAAGTAATAAAAAAACAACAGTTACGGGATCAAGTCCTAACTCCTGTGTGTGTCATGTGACTAAAACAGACAGAAAAGAAAACATGGAATGTGTAAAAGCACTGTTTTTGTCAGTGCAATGACATAGATATTGATGTAAGAACTGAAGTGATTTTGGTTTTTATCAAGAAAACATGTTAAATGGATAGATATCAGCTCTGAAACTAAACTGTTATGAGCTAATTTTTGTTGTTATCATTATATTTGTCCAAACAAATGTACCTTCAGGCATTAAAATGAACAAGAAATTGAAGAAACAAGGGTGGTCTAATAATAATAATAATCATCATCATCATTTTATTTTTATTTATTTGCATGTATTTCTGTACATTTCCCTACTTAGAGCTCACTTAGATCTATATTTTAAGCTTTGAAGTGAACCTAGAAGTGGCTTAATCCAAACTACCTAGAGAGTTTGCGATTAAAATACAGAAACAGAAACAACATAGAGTTCATTAAGACATACTAAGAATCTGTGGCGTAACTATTCACATGTCGACCAAAGCAGCAGAGGCTTATTATTCTCCTCTTTGATGCTCTGTGTCCAGGCTATCTTCAGCCTAGTCTGGGAATAGTTGTTCTACCAGGTGGATTAGGCCGGTTATCCCTGACGCAATGGAAACAACGGCAGGCAGTGGAGCCTAAAAGCAAAGGTCAGCAACTGAGCATGTGCGGGAGGGTTATTAAGGACAACTAGTTCCAGTGGTAGAGGTCGGGTCATGAACAAGTTGTTAATAACTGGGGGGTAGAAGGGGATAAAGAAACCTTGACCCCTGTCTGCACAGTGACAGTGACCTTCAGGCTAAAGGAAAGTACTTTCTTTTTTCAATTTTCTTTCTTTCTTTTTTTTTACTGTTTTGCAGTTTTGCTGTTGCGTCTCATTTGTAACCATGTATTCAGACTTTATGCCAGCTCAGGGAGGCAAGCATGAATAATCTGCCCCCACAGCATCCTCTTCATAACGCATCACTTCTGCTTGCTCAAATGATTTCTCCTTGGCTACCAGAGCTCATTTTCTTCATTGGATCTCCTTGAAGCTCATTGTGGCTCTCAAGAGAAATCATCAATCAAGCGTTGAAATGAACATGATGACAGAGAGCACCCCCCCCGTCAATCAGAAATCACTGGTGTATGAGTGTGATGCACATACATCAGCTAATATCATTCTGATTTTTGAAGAGATTTCAGGGCTTACTTATTCCCCTGAAGAGCCTGCATCCTGATTAGCTACCATTGCCGGGGAACAGTTGATGATGCTGTTTACTTAAGTGTTGCTGACGACCTATGGGAAATGTTGCTTTTGGTGTTCTACGTCAGTTTCCTGTCCCTTCTGGATTCTCCTCTATTTATTGTGATGGAAGAAGAAAAGTACACCTGAGAGCAGGCACCAGAGGAAAACTTTCGCCAAATGGAAAATTGAACAGGACTTGTATTTCTTGCCTCTATATTTAGATAAAACCGGTGTTGTTCACGTGTGTTTAGGGAAATAAGTGTAGCTTTTTTGACTGAATTAGGTTACATATTAGATCTTGTCTCACCACCAGTTCTACGAGGGCGAATAACTTCCTTGATAGTCAAATACTTCCTGATGTGTTGAGCTAAACCTTTTGGCAGCGTCCACAGCAGTGACCTGGACACACTGATGACATGACGGAAACACTGACTTGATCATTTATTTATTCCAGCTGCCGTTCCGCAGCCACTTCTATAGACTCCTTGGAAAACATCTGATTAATAATGCTAACCTGATAGAAAACAGGCAAGTCTAAAAGATAGTTATTTGAGTGTAATGAGCTGCAAAACAGCAGCTTTGGGTGAATTTCATATTGATTTTTTTTTTTTTTTTTTTTTTAAATTCAGCTACAGGTAAAATGCTCTCAACTTTCCAGGTATTGTAAAATGTTTTTTTGGGGTTTTTTTTTTGTGTGTGTGTGTGTGTGTGTGTGTGTGAATGAACTAAGCTGACGGTAAAGCCAGGACAAGCGGGAAAAGTGAGACAAGCCACAGAGTCTTAGGTAAAGTAGGTCTCCTCCATGTCAATCCAATCAAACCAATAATCTAAGCTCTCCTCTGACTCGACGCTGAGAGTCTGTAATCACACCACACCCAAAGTGTTTCAACGCTGGGGTGATTTTATGTCATTTACTGTGTTTTCCTTCAACATCAGAACAGCAAAAATTTAAGTTCTAAATTATGTGCAACAGTTAAACAAAACACTCTAAGATATTCTAGGTTAAAATGGATCAAAACTACATATAAAAACATTTTTGCATTTCTTAACAGCTCTACTGTATGTGTTCCACTGATTTAATATACTTACGATCCCAACTCTTCCATGAAGTCAAAAATTTCCTGGATGTTTTCAGTGTTTTTCTTCCACACATAGTCGGCCTCCTGACGACCCATATTTGCAGCAGCTTCAACAGGGATTTCTTCCAGAGAAAATGATAAAAAAAATAGATAAAAGCATAGATGTTATTTACCCCGATTATTTCATTTAAGTCCCTCAATGTCCTTTAAGATTAAGGTGTAAAAGTTGTGCATGCAATTGCATATAAGCAGCGATAATCCTGTCTTATTGTTCAGACGCCTTCATCCTCATAATCATTAACAGAGAGTCCTTTAGGATTATGAAGTGGTCAGAGTCATGATGAGACAGCAGATAGGACGGTCAGTCTGTCTGCTGTCTTCCTCAGACAGTCTACTGGAGGACGCAGCAGATGAGACACAGTGTTGGTCAGACAGACAAAAGGTTAGGGCGCTAATCTGTGCAGCTGTAACTAGTACACAGGAAGGTACAGGTGGTGCCAAGTCAGGCCCATAAGTTCTGCTCTACAACAGCGCACAAAGGAAAAGCCCAACATCCCATCAGAGAAACAGAACAAGGATAAAACTAAATACAATATTTTCCATGTGCCTTCCTGCAACACTTCAGCTTTTTCTTTAATTGTAACTTTATAAGAGCTTCTAACTCAACTACTGTCAATCAGGAATAAGATAATGAAAGTAATCAGTAATAATGACGTTTCATACTGGAAAAATATTGAGGCGTGTCTTTGCTTAAATGAATGTCCACAAAGATTAGTGTGGAAACAAATGACACATCCAATAAAACTCATGGCCCTGGAGAAGGATTAGGTCCACTTTAAATGAACAGGTTACCTGCTTGAGTTTCCTGGCCATTCTCTCTTATATAAGGGATTAGTAACTCTTGATTCAGAGACCTAATCATTCAAAGGTACGGAGAACAGCCCGGAATAGAAAGCTAAAATAAATAAAATAAAATAAAATAAAATAGATTAGATTCAAAATATCAGTCCATTTTGTGCAGATTTTTGAGTCAGATTAAATGACTGTTGTTGTTTGCTCCATATACATATTCCATTTTATACTGTGCATCTTATGTATTCTAGTCTCATCTTGATTTAATCTTATTGAGTGTGATTTAGCTAAAATGTTACATTTATATTACATTAAAGCATGTTGCCCCTGTTGCTTGTTTCTGTCACTTTCATATCACTTTCGAGGTCTTGCACTTAAAAGTAATGCCTGTTTGTCTGTTGTTGTTGGGTTTTTTTATATGTCAATTTGAGCTGCATCATTTGTACCATATGATAAACATGATAAGTTGACCAAGCTCCCACACAATGAAGATGAAGCCTATGTTGAATACATGTATCTTTAACTATCCTCAGTGCTTTACATTGGATCAACAAAGCACATTTTCACACAGTAACACCACTTCTGTGGTGCCTCCTCTACACAACAAAGAGCCTTTTATGCTCCTGCTGCCAGTTGCCTCCTCTGCAGTAAAAGAGTGTGTTATTTAACAGCGCAGATCAGAAAAATCAGCAGTGGTTCACTGGTGCAGCAGCCTAGTCTACACTCTTGTTATCAGAGATCTGACACAGATTCTCATCCAGAGGAACACGCAGTGAATACTGAAGAATGAGTCCGTGAATACAACTAATGCACTGCACACTGACGTTGTCATAATATCACTAACATTTACGGTGTATGGAAGAGCTGTGCATGAACAAAATACAATAAAACAGAGTAAAAGATAATATTTTACACCTCATCTGTAGGCAAGAGCCGAATGCATCTCTTACCTGCAGGTAAATCGAGCCACACGTTTGTGATGCCTTCACGCGCAACTCTATAACTGCGTTAACCTGCGTATCAGAAAGCAATAAGGGACAGTACAGCTGTGGATGCCGCTGTCAAACAGACCCTGTTCTCTGCTCCCTATCAGCACGAACAAGTTCTCTGCAGCATCCGCGGGAAGCTTACTCTGCGGCATGAAAGCAGATGCTCAGATGTGTCACTTCAAGCTCCAACCAGAGCCAACGACTTCAGACCCTTAAAGGATGGGCAATTACGCACACACATTAAATTAACAAATGACGCGTAACGCAAATCATCCAAACTGCGCACAGAATACAAATTATGCAAGTGGTCCTTTCTATCTGATCATATATTTTTTTAATTATGAAAAGTGTCCCAAAGCTGCAGCTCACAAATGAAAATAACAGTGTTTTCAGTCATCTGGGTCCAAGTGTTTCATTAAAGAGGTTCATTCATCTGCAGACTTACCTAGAGACTGTGCGCTGTAATAGCTCTGCTCTGACTCTCCTGCCAAAAGCTCTCCGAGGTCTGGACAGATTATTTTGTCTGGGACCGTATAAGTAAGTGTTGTCAAGTCGGAGATTACATCCATGGAGATAAACGAGGGGAGGAGTTAACGACCTCGCAGGTGCTCATTCAGATTTAACACTGTTGCTTTGGCTGCACCATCTTTTCTCTTTCTATACAGTTGTGGCTTGTTCTTTTTTTTTTCTTCTTCTTGCGCAGGAATGGTCCGTGGGTTTTTATCCTCCCAAAACAACAAAACTGATCCAAAACAGAGATGTCAGTTAGTGCGCCACCGTGCGCATCTGGTGGAGTCAGAACAGACAGTGCAGTGGACTATGAAGTGCATGGTCAGTGATGACTGAGTCACAGTTTGCATGATAATAAACAATAAACTTGTTTCTCTGGTGTATGTGCAGCTTCATCAGACTTCTGTATTAATCTGTATCAGGTGAACACATTGGGATTTGTTTACTGCACACAAACTGAAATAAAAACCTAATTTTGTGCCATGCATGCTTATTATTATTGTCTTTGATTATTAACACTTTAGCAGCAAAACTATTAGTTGAATTGATACCAAATTGATTGATAATAGATCTGATTACATTTTAGGAAAATTAGGTTAAAGTTAAATTTCTTTCTATTAATTTTTAACCCCCCCCCCCCACCCACACTTATTTATAATGTGTGACTTTCAAATGTCTGTAGCAGCAAAACTATTGATTGATGTCATACTAAATTGAGTTTATAGATTGCCAGTGATGTATATTAGATATAGTTCATTTTGGGAAGAGAAGGTCAAAGTTCAACATTTTTAAATTAATTTTTTTCATTCTTTTTTCATTCCCTACTTACTTAGAATGGGTAGAATTTCAAATGTCAATAAAAAAAACATAATTTTTATATTTCTATTTACTTCAAACTTGGCGCATATATAGAGGCAATTCACATGCTGACATCAGCGCATGCATAGATATGATAACATATCCAAAATAATACAATATGTGTAAGGGTTTGTTGTTCCTGCCACCATTATTCAAATATTTTTCATTAAATGGATTCAATGTTTCACTTAAAAACTTGCTTGGCTTTTATTTACCACCGTGTTGATTCATTAAAACTCTACCAGGTTGGTTTTAACAGGTTCAGCTGAATGTGAATGTGCTATAAATACCAACACAGACTATCAATGGCTTGACTGGTTCATCATGTTGTCATGGATACCGGTTCAAGAGGCTTTCATGGTCATCTTCAGTCGGAGATGATTTTCAGAGCCGAAATGAGCCCGAGTCCTTTCCAATCAGCCAAGTAGGCATCATGCCTGCAGGAAACTGCATCTATAATCAGAGTGTCAGTGTTTATGAAGGATGTTCGAGAACTCAAAAGCACAGCACAATTACAGGGCCAAAGTTAGAACAGACTGCAATTAGGAAGTACTTCAGCAGCACTAAGGTCTTCATACCCCCACTAATCCAAAAAGTTAATACATTCAACAACTGTCAAGCATTTATGATCTATTTTCAAAGGCATTATTATACAGCAAATGAATAAAGCAAGTGACAAGGTCAATTTGATCAAGGCCAACAAATCTTCACTTTCACACCGTGTTTAAAATGAGGTGTTGAGTTATTTATTATTTATTGTTTTATAGTAGCAATTTTTTTAGCACTGGTCAGTTCTAAATATATTCTTGGTGCATATATTTACCTCCACCAAGGAGGTTATGTTTTTGCCGGCGTTTGTCTGTTTGTGTGCAACATAACTCAAAAAGTTATGGATGGATTTTGATGAAATTTTCAGGATTTGTTGACAATGGCACAAGGAAGAAGTGCTTAACTTTTGGGGGTGATCCAGAAGAAATCCTTAATTCTGGTTCACTTTGAAATTTTCGTTAACATTGGGGTCAATGGGGCCAAAAATGTTGTTTCTCAGTATCTCATTTAATTATTGACCAAACCTAATGAAATTTTCAGGAAATGTTCACTCTGAGACAAGGAACAGATGATAAAATTTTGGA
>JAPSES010090220.1:0-22274 GCA_029822895.1 Maxillicosta whitleyi | reverse complement strand
TAGGGTTTTTTTTCCAGGTTATTCACATCTTTTTTTTTTTTTTAGAAAGGATAGTTTGTAAAGGTTATTTTTTTATTGCACTAAAAGAAAGAGGAAAAGTTGTCATTTCTAAGGTATTATGCTGTTATTTTACATAATGGCTTCAGCCTTGTTAATATATGTCACCTCCAATATATTGTTTCTTGAAATCCAACTAAAACACTTTTCAGAGATTTGACCAGATTCAGGTTCTAATACATCAATGTGTAATAGTTCTAACATTCATTTAACTCTGTACGCTTACAGTTTACCACATATATGTTTTTATCCACATCTAAACTCAACTTTTATGAATATTTTGGCAAATTCTTTCTTCTTTAAAAACACTGTTGGATTTATGGGAAAATGTATCCTCGTCCTTTTTTTTTTTTTTGAACTCGTGAAAAGTTGACATTTTAGACAGAAGCAGTTTTCATAAAATGTTAAAAATGTATAATGTTCTCTGTGATGTGCATTCGTTTCTGTCACCTGGAGAACTTTGCCTTCTGGATTTTCTTCAAACTGCAATTGTTGTTGATATAGAGGATCGAGGGTTTTTCTCGCCAGACGTGTTCTTCTCTTCAGGACACACTTCCCGTTATCCATCAGATAAACCTTCACATATGGAGCTACACAAACAATGTATTAGTAGCATTTCCAAGCAAAAGTTTTTCTACATGTCATGAAACGCTCTATACATTGGCTGAATCCCATTTCACCCCTTGGCCCCTCCCCCTCCGTTTTTGCGCATACATAAGTTTTCCCGATTCTCGATTGGACAGAGGGGAAGGGCTATGGCAAATGGAAGTATAGGAATAGAAATGTAGATTATCCAGGAGCACACTACGAATGTCGGGGTGGGAGGAGTTTCACACAAAAAGTGCAGCAGTGATGAAAGAAAACAATTATCGTAAACAATTCAATCATTTCGGCGACTGTTTAATGCCATTTTAATGTGTTATAAATCGCATTTCTGCAGTTTAGAGTTGATAGCCACAAAACAGATACTGACGGCACGATGAATACTATCGCTAACAGTTTTGACACGTGTTCATAGTCTGGAAAGGTTGTCCCATTTCATAGGGGAACGTTTCAACCCTACCCTTTGCAGCTCCGTTTCAAGGGGTAGTGCCAAGTGTAAGGGTTAAGGGGGCGGGCCAAAGGGTGACCTGGGATTGGACCGTTGCCTCCACTTCCTTTAAATCATGTTTATTTACCTGGCGTATTCTTGTTGCCCTGTTTACCCACAAGCCCTCGGGCTCGGATCACCTCCACATCTAGGCGTTCCTTCCTGTACACCATCCCAATCTGGATGTCACCTGACCAACACACAACCAATCAGAGTCAGTTACACAAGCTCTCCTCACACACATTGAAAGAGTCTGATGACAAAACTGAGCTGCTGTATGTACATTGAATCTTTTTCTTTCTCAAAGGCACAATTCCAAACATTAAATCCACCTAGTTGGTAATAATTTTGATGAACTTTCCACAAACTTTAGGACAGAAATTGTTATTTATTTATTTATTAGTACAAAAGTGAAGTAAAAATAAAAACTAGTTCTATAAAATAGTTCTTAACAAGTTCTTATGGTATGAATAGACTAGCCTTTATTATTATTATTATTATTATTAATAAAGACACCTGCCAAATCAACAATTAGGAAAAAATCTTTAACATTTTCCCCACAAACAATCCAGATAATCTACAGATTACTTCATGACATCCCTGCAGTTTAATCTTTACTAGTCTTGAAATAAGATCCTGAGTCTTTTTTTTCTGAAACTAATACAAGACAAAAGACTTTAACAAAATGGTCTTGAATCCGGTTTCAGGGCTCAGACAGATTTCCAGTACAACGGCGCAGAACACTGCGTCGTCTTAAACTCACTGGGAAACACTTCAGCTTCATTTGATTTTAGTTGAAACTTGTCAAACAGAACACACTCTGTTTCTTATAATAATTCAGTTTCAGAACTTTGACAAATGACATATGGAGACACTCAAGGCTCTGTACTCGATCCTTCTCTTTTCATATTTAAGATTTATGATTTGCATTATAGATCTACATGAATACATTTAACTAGACTTGAAATGTGCAGTGGATCAGAAAATGAGACATTTATAAACTATTTTCATAGAAAGTATTTTTTAGTAGTAGTAATTTTTTTTATGAAGTGAGGAATCTCAATCACTTGAAAATAATCTGTCACAGTTTATAACATTCTATAGGATCATATGAATGTTCTGTTGTAGTCACACAAACATCAAATGTGTAACAATCAGATGAAGGTTTGGTGTTTACAAACACAAACTAATGTTTACATTTAATGCATGTGTAACTGCAATAGGAAATCATGTAATTCAAAGCTGTAATTGATCATACCCATGGGGGGTGTGGCCAGAGTCTGCCGTCCAGCCAGCTGGGCGGGGCCTAATCCCTCAAGAAAGCCAGTGAACTGTTTGTCTGATGCCAACTTTACACCTGGAAAAATCAACCTGAAGAAATAAAGAAAAAGAAACAGAGTACTGAGAAATGGATGATTGAATGTAAAACATTACTGTTATTCAGGAGGCAGATAAAAAGTCCAGAAAATTAAATGTGTCAAAACAAAAACTTCTAAGTCTGAAGTAATTCTAAGGATCCGTAGTAAAAATACAAGTCAGCGTTTAAATAAATACTGGCTACTTATTTCTGGCTCCAGACTACTCACTGTGAATAGAAGCTATGGTTTATCTGACTGTTACTGTGATCTCTGTAATGTAAATGACTGGATGGATATTATGTGCGTTGGTTTGGCTTATCAACAAGTTCATATATCTTGATAGTTATCAATTAAACATCATGTGTTACATCAATCAATCAATCAATCTTTATCTGTATAACACTTTTCATACAATGGATGTAGCACAAAGTGCTTTACAGGTAGATCAAGAATTTAAAAATTAAAAAACACCACACACACGTACATACACTCACAGCGCAGATACATGTGAGCACACACACACACACACGTACAGTAATGGGCACTTACAAGGACTGAAAAGGACTGAGCACAGGAGGACCAGGTGTTTATATGTTGAATACAATGTTTGTTTGTTTCTTTTGTGTGTGCTGTGCTCATTTTTTTTAATAGTTGAAAATCAGTTGTTTTCTTCAAAATCTTCATCTTTAAAATGAATAATAATGTTGTATACAAATACGTCAAGAAAGGTAGTTATATTATGGTATGTCTCTATAATTACTGAAAACACTTCAGAAACATAAATGAAAGCCGGTTTATAGTGACCATTTATGATCCCATGCTGTATGTAGTCTTACTATTCCACCACCAGAGGGTGTGTGTGACCACCTGAAAAAGCCTTAGAAACACCTCAGAAGACAAGTATTCATGCCTGAGGAGTGATAGAAAATACTAAAACATAAAAAACATGTCTGTGATGAAATGTACAGAGCACATATTTCACCTTCATTATACCATGAGGAAGACTAAATACAAACTAAACACACATTTTAATGCTACTGGAACCACCTAGGCCTTGTTAACCAGGTAAATAAAAACCTGCCCTGACGAACCATTTTCAGAGCACTTAGTACAGTTTTACTTTTCCGAACACCAGATGGTGCTGGAAAGCACTTGAAAATCATCTAGAACACTTCAGGGCGTGTCTCATGTTACAGTAAATTCTGCAGGAAATGTAAAAATGCATCCTAAACATCTTCAAAGCACATACAATAATGTTACTCAGTCTATTTAGAAGAGCTTTGAATCATCCTGAAACAGCTCACAGAGCACGTCTAAATACTTTAATGCCATGGGACCAATTAAAGTACATGAGTAAAATAAACAAAAACTGATTAAAATGACACTTTCAGAGCATGGCCTTATTTTTTCCATCATGGAGACCTTTTGTGACCACCTGAAAAACTCATTCTAACAACCTGAAACTACCAAGACACTTGTTTTTACAACCTTCTAAACCAGGGGTCTCAAACTCATTTTCTTCCAGGGAGAGGGGGGGGCACATTCAGCCCAATTTGATCTCAACAGCTGGACCAGGAAAATAATAACATATAAAATAGGGGTGTAACGAGATGAGGAGAGGATCTTGTGTGTCTGTGCTCCATTGCTCTTCTTCCATCCTTAAACTACCCGGATGTGTGTCACAGTAAATTTTAATTCGTATTTTGTGAACTGAATTTGAATTTTGGGAACTGAATGTGAATAAAGCCAATTTCAAAATATACTTTTCAGATTCAGTTTTTCAGTGCAAGAATTCAAATTAATGAATACAATTTCAAACTGTATGATTCAAATTTAGTTTTTCCAATGCAATTATTCTAGTTTAGCTACTCAAATTCAATTATAAATTCCTCGAATTCAGGTTCTGATGGCACATTTCAGCCCATATCTATCGTCACAGAGTTTACAGAGGAATGAACGCAGACCAAACGTCTGTGCACAAACAGGATTTGTTTAAGTGTAAGTAATGTATGTGCCATAGTGTCACACAGTGAAAGGGTGTGAGTTGGCAGCTCTGATAACTACAGACATACGTGTTTTCATTGCAGCAGATATGAGGCCATTTTCTGTGGTTAGAAAATGAAGGATTTTGGCGACTCCTCCACACACTAGAACCCAAATATACCATCCCATCACCAACGCATTTTAGAGAATGTGGACATGCTAATATTCTTAAAAAAAGAACATGGATGTGTAGTTGTCAGTGACATAGTCAGGCTGAAGACCTGAAAATGCTCATATATACCAGACTAATTACCCAAAGCGTTTTAGAAACATGAATGAAAACCAGTCAAAAATAACCACTTTCTGAAGCACATATTGTAACCTTGTCTGTGTAGGTTCTTATTTTCTAAGGTAATCCTTCTTCTCAGTTCAACTGGACTAGTTTAGAAAAAAGACAAAGCGCTAAACTGGTCCTGTTGAACTGAGAAGAACTGCCAGGTCTAATCGACCACTGGAGGCGGTTGGTGAAAAAAAAGGTTTCAATAGAACCAGGAAAAACTTAGGCAAACAATTCCAGATACCTTTGGAACCACCTGAAGCACCAGCATTTGTCCAAAATTACAATTTTCAATTACAATTTTACTTCTGAAACCTTCTGCAACTGTGTGAAAAAGGCTTTGGTGAGTGCTTTCTAAGATGTTTTGGATTCTTTCAATTATCTGAAGAACATGCATTAAAATTAGCTGCAGGAGGGAGTTGTTGACCATAAAAACCCCCAAAGAATAAACTGTAGAAGCATCTGGAACCATGTGATTCCACCCCCTGTACATGCAGCGGTGTTGGGGTGGGATAAAGATAGAAAAAAAGCAGTGGTTTTACATACGCTCCAGGTTTTGGGTCTTCAGCATCCGGGTCACGGCTCGGTTGTCGGGTGAAACGAGCTTTAAACTCAACCGCTAAACCAGTTTCTACGCTCCTCTGGACAGGAAGTCTCACCACCTTCTTCTTCTTCTCCTCCTCTGTATTTACAGCAGAAGACAGACAGACAGACAGACAAACCAATCAGAAACACAGACAACTAGTCATCAACCAATCAGGCCGAGCAGAGTTAAACTGGTGCCACTCATCTAAATCCAGATCGATCTGATGGTAAACCGGTAAAACCCTGGTTCATGAGGCGGTTGGAACCAGTTTTAGTTTTGAGGCATGTTGACCAAGTTCAGGACGGTGGTCATATTTACTGGTCTCTCTTTGGGGTCCTGGTTCATGTTACCAGTCTGAATGGACTCACCTTCTGGGTTTAACTGGGAGGCGCTCTGGCTCTTCTTTCCCAGTCCGACCATCCCCATCATTCGAGCACCGAAGCTTGAGCGTCGTTTCTTGTCGTCATCGTCGTCGTCATTCCGTCCCAGAGAACAGATTTCTCCACCAACACTTGATGATTTCTGAAGAGGAGTTCCAGGGCTTGAGCTTGTCCTATGAGGTTTAAACGCACATCTGTCAATCATTTGAAAGGGTGGGGCAACTGGAAGACACTACAGGAAGGGGGTGGAGTCACTGTTGTTGCTATGACAACTGGTTCTGGTCTGGCTTCCTTCATTTCTTACTTTTCAGGCTCAGGTTCAGGCTCCTCCTCTCCTTCCTCACCCTCCACTGATTCGCTCTTCTTCAGTATGGCTCCGCCCTCCGCCGCCCCTATTACTTCCTGTTTTTTTTCTGACCCTGCCCCCAAATCTAATGATTGGCTCTCCACGGACCCCACGCGGCTATGATAGCCAATGAGAGGACATCATGGTAGCATGTAGACAATGAAGAAGAGAAGAACATGCTAAGATGAAAAAAATATCCAAAAACATGCTGACATGTAAATAAAAAAACATGCTCACATAAAGAAAGAACTAAAAAACACACTAACATGAAAACAAACACATGCTAATGTGACAACGAAATGTGCAAACATGTCGATAAATGACTAAACAAGAAAGAAAAAAAACATCTGACATAATTGTGAGAATGTAAACATGGACATTTATGAGCAGAACAATGACAATAGGAACCCAGAGAACTGCTGCTTGGACATGAATAAAGGAACCACATATTTCCTCGTTGCCATGGCGACAGAAGGCAGTACTGGCCTCACCTGAGCCGGTGGGCTGTTCGCGTGTCAGACGCATTGGACATCGCGGACACATCACTAACATCGCTGTCTGAAGATCTGAAGGACAAGCTGTCCCGCATCTGCACAAAGAGACAAAGACAGGTGAGGACGAGTGGGACCAACAGGTGAAGACTCACATCATGTCATTAGTGTGTGAGGTGAAGATGAAGAAGAGTGGTACCTTTGATGGATCCTTCATCACACCTGCAGAGACAGAAGAGACCGTTAATCACCTCATTTCATGTATTTTAATGACTCAGGTCTTGTCCACTGAAAGAAATATTTTACTAAAAGGATTCACGCCTTTGTTAAATATCTATCTTTGACCAATGTCAAAGCAAATACAGTTAAAAGGGTTTCCACCAAGTAAAATTTTCTAAAGCATTAGTTTGACATGTTTAAAGCTTTACTGGGAAAAAAATCTGCTCATAAATAAGGTAAATAAATAAAATAAGTGCAAAACAAAACCTCATTTGATTGTGGATGATGTGAAAAACATCTTTATATCTGTGGACAAGGACCAGATGACATCAGCAGCAATTACTCAGATTTCAACCAATCACAACATCTGAAAGAGTGGTGAAACTGCTTCTGAATGAATCACTTCAGATACACACAGAACTGAAACTGAACCGAGCCCGTACCAAAGATCTGCTGTAACACCACACTGACAAAAAAAACCCCAAAAACCTTGAGACTGTCAGGATGGATGGATTACAGCTGATACGACTCAGAACGTCCAGTCTTTGACACTACAGTATTTTAACCCTGTCAGTCTGAACAGACGCCCATTGGATCAGTTCAACTGACTGCAGTCACCTGGTTTCTCCTCGTCCAGTGCATTTACACTCTTTGATCTGGATCCCAATAAGCCTTTTAGAATGGCTTCATAATGGAACAACAGAAACATGACAATTATTAAACATCACAAAACAAGGACGGAAGGACGGAAGGATGAAAGGATGGATGGATGTTTCACTTCTAGCACTTTCAATATCTGGGATGTTCTATTCTCTAAATATTACACGGCTTAAGGTGGGACCATACCATTGGCTTTCTTCTGCTGGTCTTCCCATGTGACCTCTGAGAGAGAGACATGATTGGTCAAACCACAGCGGGGTACCAACTCTGAACAGTTCAGGTGACTGAGCATCACCTGTACATACGTGAACATCTGCACCACCTCAATGTCTCCATACTTGAACTTCTACGTACATGAACATCTTCACACCTGAACGTTAACATACATGAAAGTATGCAAACCTACACATCTACAGATCTGAACTCCTACTTCTACCTACGGGTTCAGGTGTTATGATCAACCCGAGGCTGACTTGCCTTTTCTGGTCCCACCAGGTGTTGCTGAACGTCTGTCAAGATCTGACGTAGACGGGGTGAAGGGATGAAACAGGATGATGAGTTGAAAAGTAAATGAATGTATTTTTCCATAAGTCTGTAGTACTATCTAAGAATATTGCAAGATGCTTCCATCCAACTGTTTTATTTTCAGTTTAAATATAAATTTAAAAAAAAAAAAAAAAAAAAAAAAAGAGGGGAAACGCTGTATAATTAAAAAAAAAATTAAATCACAATATCAAGAAAAAGGATGTGTGCACAGACGAATTCACTTAATGGAAAGAGACTGAGTGAAGAAAGAATGACAAAATGTAATTAAATGTGTTTGTTCATGTTTCAGGACTGCTATTAATATGGACATAAGTAGAGTGAACATCATAATGTGTAGATGAACATGTCCTCTTATCGCCCCATGAGCTGTTTATACACAACATCAACTGGCTTTAAAAACATGCCAAAGCCTTCTTCCTGTGTTACCTGCATCTGTTTTCACCTGTGCTCTTATAAACCTAAACTGACCTGAAGCTGGTGTGTGCGTGTGTGTGTGTGTGTGTGTGTGTGTGTGTGTGTGTGAGGGGACTGCATGTTTTTCATAGAACACATAAACCAAAAGGATGTATTAGATGGAAACAACAACACGCCACCATGTATGAAGAGCTACAGAAGCACATGAGCCAGAGGCTGAACGGAAAAGTATGACATGATCTTATACGAGTAAGAAGCAGGTTTTGAGTTGCAAATTTTGCATAAAAGACCTCTGATTACATCTATCAACTCCTCAATGAACAATACAGAACAAACAAAAACAGTCTGCATGAAGATGATAATGATAAATTGACCAGATATTCATACACAAAATTGTGCAGATTTTCAGAAAATTTGATCAAAATTTGTGATACATTTGGATGGAAACCTGCCTACAGATGCAGATCCATTACACTTGTGATGTACACACCTGGTGTCTGGGGGGGCGGGGCTGGTGACAGAGCAGGTGAAGGGGGAGGTAAAGGTGTGGTGGGTGGGGCTGCGGGAGGTGCAGAAGCAGGGGGCTCAACTACCGGAGCAAGTGCAGCAGGTGGAGCTACAGGGGCAGGTGTGGTAGGTGGGGCTGTAGGGGCAGGGGGTGGAGCTGCAGGAGCAGGTGCTGGAGGTGGAACTGTAGGTGCAGGAGTAGGAGCAGGGGTCGGGGCTACAGGTGCAGGAGCAGGGGTTGGAGCTACAGGTGCAGGGGGTGGAACTGCAGGTGTAGGTGCTGGTGGTGGAGCTACAGGTGCAGGAGGTGCTGGTTTAGGTGCTGGGGGCGGAGCTACAGGGGCAGGAGCTACAGGAGCAGGAGCTACAGGTGCAGGAGCTGCAGGTTTAGGTGCTGGGGGTGGAGCTACAGGGGCAGGAGCTACAGGTTTAGGTGCTGGGAGTGGAGCTGCCAGTGCATGTGTAGAGGGTGGAGCTACATGTGCAGGGGGAGGAACTGCAGTAGGTGCAGGAGGTGGAGCTACAGGACCAAGTGCAGGAGGTGGGGTTTGTCCTGAAGGGGGAGGTGCTTGTATTCGTATGAGTGGAGGTGGTTGATGATTGACAGGGGGAGGAGCCTGTTTATGGATCAGAGGTGGTGCTTGATGATAGGGAGGGGGAGGAACTGTTATGACAGGCGGTGCTCCAGTGATGGGCGTGGCCATAACTGGTAATGCAAAAAAGTGTGAGGAAACAGAAAACAAAGAAAAGATGATCAGAAAGATGATGATGATGACATGTCACACATTCTGAGCGTCTGTGGTTTTAACAGGGAGGGAGTTTTTTTGTTGCTCACAGTCCTACAGACCATCTGAAACCACTACCACATGTACCTGACACAGGTGGACCAAAGGTCTGGACATGATCATGTGAGACAAATAGTTAAACATAGACTTTCACATCCTTCATAAAAAAATTATTTCAACTCTGAACTGTTTCAGTTGTACGTTGGTCAGGTTTCGACATCAAAACTACTCATGTTTAGATACTAAACTACGCTGTCACAGACTGTAGATCACCACAAGAAGAAGTGTTTGCACTGTTTTAGCTGACTACATCTCCCAGCAGGCATGTGTAACTGTAAGCACTACAGTTCTGTGTTTTTAAATCTACAGGTACTACAGAACTAAGAAAAAAAACAGGTGTTTATCTCCATAGTGATACCTGTTTGCACTGGATCACACACTTCACCATCTGAAACACAAAGACACTCCAACTGAAACACGTCCAATGACACTTTAACCCTCGGAGTTGCCGTTTGTCATTCATCAGCCCATTGTGTGTCATATGGGTTGAAGTAAACCCTGCTGTCAGCTGACCCTCAGTAGTCAGCTGACACAGAAACCAAACGTACTTCTGTCTGGGGCTCCTTTCGGGGGGATGGCAGGAAGCTGGCGCCCTCGTCGGCTGAAGACCGGCGTTCCAGTGGGACTGGTCTGGGTTGATCCACCTCGAGGGTTTGCCCTGTGACAGAAACAGGATTTAAATGACAAACCAACAGCAGGTCAGCAGATGTGACGCTCTGTTTATGCTGCAACGATGCTGCACATGCTCAGTAAACATGCAGTGGTGTAACACAGAACCTGCACCAATGCTCACAAACACACCAGAGACAAGACTCTATTTTGACGTTAGTTTTCAGTCAATGTGGCAACAAAGTGAAACAGTTTGCTTTCACTTCTGATCAGTGTCCCAAAGATAATCTCACTAAAGAGGGAAGATTCCAAACTCAGCTTCACATCTGATGAAAACATAACATTGAAATTAGGTCACATGGTGATGCGTTTACTGGTTTGGGTTATTTTTACCTTTTCTGTCAATGATAACTCGAAGAAAAAACACAAAGTCATGTGTTCAGCTACATGATGGACGATAGAGCAGCTGTAAATGAACATTCCAACTGTCACCGTGACGCTGTGTTGTTTAGTTTGTTTTAGATGTAAGAGGGTTTAGTCACTGTGTGTTAATCTGTGTGTAAGATGTTATAAATCATCACAGAGTTAATCTGAGAACAGAAGACCACAAGGACAGAACCTGTTTACACCTGAAATCTCCCACTTTATGCCATTATCTTTGACTAAGCACACCTCCATGTAGTCAGATTACTGTCATTTTACCTGAGGGCAGTGAATGCATCACAGCAGTTGTAAGGTCAATGCTAGACTTCTTTGGGTTTCATTTTATTTCAGATCAAGTTAAAAGCAAAATGTATCGCATTTTTAGGAAATTATAAGTGATCACATATTGTCATGTTGCATTCACTGTCTAATATGAAAATAGAGTGATTTATTAGAAGTGTCATGTCGCATTCACTCCAATAAAATAAGAGCATCCATAGCTTACATACATGCTATGAAATTAACCAAGGAAGAAAAAAAAAGCTTTTAATCTCATGCAAAATAAAAATACAAAACGAAGTCAACAGGCAGAGAAAATGACCATTGCAGAGGCGGCTCTGCGCTTTGATTGGTGGACTGCAGGTCACCTGGTCAGGGCAGGGGAAGGGGGAGCAGAGCGTCCAGACTTCACGTGGGCAGAGTAGGTGCGGTCAGTGGAGTGTGAGCGTATGCAGACGGGTCGGTCAGTCATCGCTCGCTGGTCAGCTGACCGAGAGCGGCTGTAATAGTCTCTTCGGTCCATACCCCGACTGTACCTGTGCGTTACCATGACAACCAGGCATTACCACCTGCTACTGGAAGTGGTAGGTGGAGCACGTCACTGTGACAGCCAGGCTTCTGTCAGCCAATCAGCAGCAGCCGTCCTTGAACAAGAAGTAAAAGGCACTGGGGTCTGGGTGGGCGGGGTCAGAGAGTTTACCTGAGCAGCTCTTCGTCAAAGGCATCAGGTTCGTATGGGAAGTCTGGGATCACGTCAGAACTGAAGAAAAGCATATGCCATGTCACATGACCCGAAACACCTGACACAGGCCGCTAACTCTACCCATAAGCCCCGAGGCTTACCTGTAGTCCTCACAGTTGCCATTCATCATGAAGTTATGACCATTAAAAAATCTGACGCAGACAGAAAGAATACAACTTTAATGACGCATTTACCAGTACTACTACTACTACTACTACTAGTGGTACTTCTATTAAAACTACTCTTCATACTACAAACACTATGACACCAGTGTACAACAGATACTGGACTTAGACCAGTAAAATGTGTCATACAGGTGAAGAAGAGACAACTTCAACACCTTTAATACCTTTCATAGTACTACTGCTGGAAAATGAAAACATATCTTTAATACTACATGTACTACAACTACTGCTACTAATAATAATAATGATGTAAGTATTACACTTATTACTACAGTAGCTGCAGTACCTGTCATGGGAATCAAGAGAAGTGGCAACAGATATTCTCCGCAGATGTCTCCTAAAGACAGACCCAAATGTGAATACTACAACAAATACTTCAAGAAATACTACAACAAATATTACAACCAGCACTACAACCAACACAAGATACACACTATAACCAGTACTACACCCAACATTAGATACACACTATAACCCGTAGTACAGCCAACAGTAGACAAGTACTACAACCATTGTTGCAACCAGCACTACAGCAGTACTACAATAGTACTATATCCAACAACACAGCAGTGTTTTCTAATAGTATTAGAACCACTACAACCAGAAATACACTTGTACTGCAACCAGTATGAATACGAGGGCTGGATGGTGTCATGATTGATGTCATACAGGGATTGCCATGACATCAATTGATCTTACATGGTGATTGATGTCATGTGGTAATTGATGTCATGTGACAGTCATTCATATACGATGATTGAAATTATATGGTAACTGATGTCATACAATCCTATATAATAATTGGTATCATTTGGCACTTGATGTTTTGTCTGTTCTGATGAATGATGTCATATGGTGAGCTTATGTGGTAACTTCAAATAATTCAATAACTGTTCATTTATCAACACTCTAATGCTACTACACACCTGCCCCGTCCGCTCAGACTCCTCTACAGTAATAATCTGAACACTAATAACACTACACTACTCCTCTACCTTTCTAAACTCCCATATTGACCAGCATCCGAATGTGCTCTGTTGAGTTTGGAGCTGCGCAGCAGCCGTACTGCATCCTCCCGGTACAGCGGGTACAGAGGGTTACCGCTAATAACGAGGTCAGGGGTCAGGATGAAAACAGACAGTGGGGGGAGGGGGGCTGTCAGTAAGCTGATTGGCTGAGATGTAAAAACCTGAGTTCACATTAACATTTCAACAAAGCAGCAGTAGAACTGAGCGCACTCATACCTGTGAGGAGGCGGTTGGCTTGGAGACCGTGACCTCATCCGGACCATGTCTGATCGAGAGCAGTGATTGGACATCATCTGCTCAGGCACTGAGAGGGTGGAGCTATGGAAGTCCCGCCCATTCTGTCTATAGTCTAAACACAAACACAGAGGGACTTATTCAGTCAAGAAAAATCAACATTGTTTTGGTTTTTCTCCAACATTAGTGGTTCATGTTGAACTAGAATAAACCATCTTTTTAAAATATTGTAATAAACAAAGCTTTTGTCAGTTATATTTTGATATCATGCTGTCATTTGTTTGACCGCTGTCGGCAAAAGATTCTCAAGCATAGTTAGTTCATCTAAAATAAAACTAATTCAAAGTAAACTCAAATCAAAATCCAATGTGAATGATGAAATAAAAGTTAAAATTAATGACCATTTTTTAAACTCAGAGGGGATGTACAGCTGCGTTGCATCATGGGATTTTGAGTTTACCTGATATCACCCCGATGCCGTCTTCACAGTCGTAATCTGAGAACTCACTGTCACTGATCCTCTGAGACCCTGAACAGAGACGAGGACGTTAAAACCTGTTAATCTGCTCGGAGGTAATCCTCCTCAGTCAGCTGATCTGAGTCCGAAACATGACTGAGAGATGGCACGTTAGTTCAGGTGAACTAAACGTGTTGAGTTAAACAACTTAAAAAGATGAGTTAAACACATTAATACAGGTGAACAGATTAACACAACCAAACAGAGATGCACTAATACTGGGTCTGCAATCGTGTTCATTTTATTGTGATCTTTTTAATAATTGTTCAGGTTGATTGTTAAATCATTGATCCATTAATGTAATTTTAGGAAAATACTTCATCTAAGCACTTTTATTGACAACAACTGAAGTTTTAGTGTTTTTACTGAGTAGGTTGTAGTGCAACACACACTCACAGTTTTACCTGAGTTATAGTAAGGACCTTTGTCTGGCAAAGCATCATGGGAGAAAAATAAAAGAAAGTCAACAACAACAAAAAAAATATGGGTTTTTCAGAAAGTGGGTTTAACTCTGAGTATAAACTGGTCTACACATTGTGATAGAGATTCATCATCAGTGACATCAAATGTTTTTCAGTTACACAGTTTGTAAAGGTTTGACAGCAGGTGAACTGTCCTGAAAGCAAACTGATTTCTGATTGTGCTATAATTGGTGGAAGTTTAGTGAATGACAAAGCAGAGCTCTGATCCAGAGGTCCCAGTGATTCAGTGATGTGTAACATGTGAATGTGAGGACAGAGATCACACAGCTGCAGGACTGATGATGGTAGGCCTATTAAATAAAAACTACAAAGGTGGTGCAGGCTTACAGGCTGTGAAACTCAAAGTTTAAACCAAATCACTTTCTGAAAACAGGCTGATGTGGTTTTATCACAGAAAATACTCAAAAACAAATAAAATGACAAATGTATAATGACAATGCAGATTGTAAATTATGATGTGTTTGTAAATGTGTTAGCATGCTGTAAGTAAATTATGTTAACGTGCACAGTATGTTAGCGTGCACAGTATGCTAGCGTGTACAGTATGTTGGCATGCACAGTACGCTAGCGTGTACAGTATACTGGCATGCACAGTATGTTAGCATGTATAGTATGTTAGCGTTCACAGTATGCTAGCGTGTACAGTATGTTGGCATGCACAGTACGCTAGCATGTACAGTATGTTAGCGTGTAGAGTATGCTAGCGTGCACAGTATGCTAGCATGTATGTTGATACCCGCTATGCTAGTGTGTACAGTATGTTAGCGTGTACAGTATGCGAGCATGTACAGTATGCTAGTGTGTACAGTATGTTAGCATGTGCAGTATGATAGCGTGTAAAGTATGTTAGTGTGTACAGTATGTTAGCGTGTACAGTATGTTAGCATGTAGAGTATGTTAGCATGTAGAGTATGTTAGTGTGTACAGTATGTTAGTGTGTAGAGTATGTTAGTGTGTAGAGTATGTTAGCGTGTACAGTATGTTAGCATGTAGAGTATGTTAGCGTGTACAGTATGTTAGTGTGTACAGTATGATAGCGTGTACAATATGTTAGTGTGTACAGTATGATAGCGTGTACAGTATGTTAGCGTGTGTAGTGTATGTTAGCGTGTACAGTATGTTGGTGTCTGCAGCATGTTAGCATGTTCTCACTCTGCAGCCTCCGCGCTGTGTGTGTGTGTTCTGGCTGCAGTCCTCTCCTCTGCAGGTAGGGGGAGGCATTGGGCAGCGGCACAGATGAAACATCATGAAGTTGCAGTTTGTACCAGTGAGGCTGATCATCCAGAAGAGCAGATTCCAGTTCTATGAGAACCTGATCAAAGACAAAGAGAACCCAATGAGAACATGAATGCAGACAGACAGAACCCAATAAAAATGTGGGTACAGACAGGGAGAACCCACTGAGAACCTGCACACACAGAGAATCCAGTGAGAACAATAACAGAGACAGAACCCAGTGAGAACATGAATGCAGACACACAGAACCCAATGACAATCTGAACACTGACAGACAGAACCTAATGAGAACCTGAATGTATACAGACAGTATCCAGTGAGAAACATGTACAGATAGAAACTAATGAGAACCTGAACACACACAAATAGAACCCAATGAGAGGTATGTAGACAGAAAGAACCTAATTATAATAGATAGGTATAACCCAAGGAAAACGTGAAAACAGACAGTCAGATTGACATGAGAATATGAAAGCAAACAGAAGAACCCAATGAGAACCCGAACACAGACAGACAAAACCCAATGAGAACCCGAACAGACAGAAAAAACCCAATGAGAACCCGAACACAGACAGACAAAACCCAATGAGAACCTGAACACGGACTGACAAAACCCAATGAGAACCTGAACACGGACAGACAAAACCCAATGAGAACCTCTACACAGACAGACAAAACCCAATGAGAACCCGAACAGACAGAAAAAACCCAATGAGAACCCGAAACACGGACAGACAAAACCCAATGAGAACCTGAACACAGACAAAAAAAACCCAATGAGAACCCAAACACAGACATGACCCAATGAAAACGGACAGATAGAACCCAATGATAACATGTACAGAAAGGGAGAACCCAATAAGAATATTAACAATAACAGACAGTACCCAATGAGAACCACATACTGACAACTAGAACCCAATGTGAACAATGTACAGACAAAACCCAATAAGAGACTATAGACAGAACCCAATAAGAACATGAATTTAGACAGGTTTAGCCTTGGTGATGATGTAGTTAATGTTAGTGACAATGGGTCAGGCTTGTATGGTGTTCTGTTGTTGTTCTAAGTTCTTCTAACCTCTCCTAGGAACTGGCTCTCCTCCTCGCGGACCCGGGCCTGATCCCAGACCGTCAGTTCCAGCATCCGCTCTCTGAATTCCCGTTGGTGGACCGGAGAGTACATGAAGGTCTGGTTCCACCGCGGCTCCACCGACTTCTTCACTGTTTTCGTTCTGCGTTTACTCTTATCGCTGTGAGGAGAACGCAGAGAGTCAAGAACTAATTTGTAGATTTTGCAGGTTCTACAGCAGAAGAACATGGATCACAACACATGAAGTGTGTGGTCATTTATAACAAACAACTGGAACAGGAAGTAAAGCAGAGTGGAAGCAGATGGCAGATTTGTTCTCCTTTTATTAAAAATGTAAAACAAACATATGTATAAGACGTTCTAATGTAGATTATCTATTTACTTATATTTAATAAAATGTATATAAACAGAGACCAGACACCAAAGTTCTGGGTTCCTGTTGCGTTCTGGTCCTTTACCTCCGGTCCGGCAGGAAGTAGATTTTGACATAAGGGTTTCTGGGTCGACCATCATCTCGGACAGGAAGTTCTTTAGCTCCGAGAACGGTGACGATCAGCTGGTGACCAACTTTATCGTACCACAGCTTCACCTGCAAATAAACAACTAAAGGTTTGAGTAGGAACAGAACCGGTAAAAGAACCTGGGAGCTGAGGCAGGACTCACACAACAGAACCTGCAGAACAGCAGAGAATCAAATCATTGAAAATGTGAGCAAGTAACGAAGCCGGTGATGAGATTCAGGATGATACAGAGCAATTTAAAGCTGCCTCCACATGATACGACTTTAAGTGTTTTACAATAACGTGGCTTGTTTATATATTGTTGTAGTTTCCATATAACACAACAACCTTAGAAACAACAACAACAACAACCTGTCAGTGGGTAGGTCCTGTACATTAGGCAGCAAGTGAACATTTAGACCTGAAAGTTGACACGTTGTAAACAATAAAATGGGCAAAAGCAGGAATCTGAGCGACTGTGACAGAGGAGGAAGGTGGGTCAAAGCCTCTCCAGATGTTGTGGTTCAATCCCAGTCAAACCAGATCTCTATCAGTCCCGTCATCTATGGAAGCAGAGCGTTATTAGTACCTCTCTAATATAGAGTAGGTTCCCCCTTTTTCCATAAAAACAGCTCTGATTTTGGGGTAGTTCAGGAAGAGACGACTCTGAGGACTCTTGGACAGTACTCATATTTGATCTTAGAACAGAGGATGAGTGATGTGTAGCTTTTGTCCTCTCCCTCACTGGTACCTGTGGATCCACCCGTTCTTCAGACCCGAGACAACATTTTTGCAACATTTTTCACCTGTTTCAGAATTTTTTAAGGTTCACCTGCGGGTACCCGAGCCTGTGCAGGTCTCTGGTATAGCGTAAAGGACCTTTCCCAAGGGTCTACACCTGGGTCTCGAACCGGCAATCTTCTGCACTAAAGCCAGTAGCGTAAACCACCAAGCTACGCAGTCACATGACATTATGAAACCCTTAAAACTGGACTGGTCGAACAACAACCTCTGAGATGCAACTACACACTGACCGCATCCATCACATCCCACACTCAGTGCAACTACAACCAGTGTGATTCATTAAAATAAACGCAAACCAGACAAACAGAGACATTTGATCCATAATCCAGAGTGACAGTGGACATGAGAGACTCAACGGCATCTTGAAGACATATTTACGGTGTAGACAGACACTACATTGACTTGTAGACTGAAACTCCTGCAGAGGCTGCACAACCCACACAGCAGGACTTTAAACGCAGCTAAAATATGTGCAATATTGTCAACACTTAAGCCGGGAGCTACCGAACAAAATTTCGTTGTGCCTTGAATAATGACAATAAAGATTCTTAATTCTTGAATTCTGTTTCCAGTTCAGTCTCAGAAATCTAGGAAGTGATGTGAACTACAAATGTAAATTAATTTTTTCATCCACAAAACAAATCGACATATTAACATTACATAACACTTTAATAAAAGTGTGATAGAATAAAAACTAGAAGTGTAGACACAGATGTGGATATGAGACAATAGTAGAACCTACAGACACAGAACCTAAAGGAACTAAAAAAACAGTCACACCTTAAAACTGTAAAAATATTCGTGTCAATAAAAAGGAAGTGAGGAAATGTCGCTGAACACTAGCCAGACGTGCTATTCCTTTGTGTTTCCTACAGCTACATAAGCTACAAAGACAGGCAGAGCAGACACATGTCTCACTCCTCTACGTCTACAGTTACCTGAATTCTGGGAACCAGAGGCCGTCTCATAGTCTGAAACACATCACCATGGAAACCACTGTTAACTCAGAGCTGACTGGCTGCAGGTGAACTGAGGAGGGTCAATGTGTGCCGAGTAAAACTTACGGAAACTTGTCCAGACAGAACGCTGGGACTCATGGGAGACGTGACGGAGATGGATGGACCGACTTTCTGAGAGTCAAAGGAACTGGAACCTGGATTTAGAAACAAAGATTCAGCACCACGAAAATAAATACATAAAAAAAATTTTAAAAAATCACATTAACCCTTAAAGACATGTAAAGACAAGACTATTTTTTGGAAACTTCCCATGAAATTTTGCCTTTATATAACTTTTCCTAAGTGATGGCTAATGCTAATGCTAATGCTAAACCTACTGTGTAACGGAAAAAATCAGAGACTGAATTTCAGTAGGAGGATAATATCTCCAGTGACTTAACATTATCCTTAAACCTTAGATTTACCTACAAATACAACAGGCTGTGGTGCACAGTAACAGTTTTATAATCTGTCATGTTAATGCGTGAACTCACTGGACTCCAGCTGGATGTGAGAACCCTCTGAAGTTCTGGAAACATCTCTGTGGACAGAAACAACACAAACACACCGTTAACGTCATGCTCTACACACAGACATTTTTATTCTAAGATCAACACTAACACCTTATTACAATAAAACTGATGGTGTTTTGTCTGACGCCTTACATCAGGGGGGTCAAACTTATGTTGGTTCAGGGGCCACATACAGGGGCCGGATTATTAAAATAATAACATATAAATTATATCAGTTCCACAATTATATGTGTAATTTCTATGTTGTGAAAAAACGAAAATTGTATTATTAAAATGTTTACATCTGCAATCTATCCTTTAAAAACATGAACAAAAAGAAATTTATTAAGAAAAAATGCATTTTTTTTTTTTTTACAATTTCTGCCATTATTTGGCCTTAGTTGCTCATTTTGTAATTTTTGTAATTTTTTTTAAATTTCACTAATTCATCCCACGGGCCGGATTGGACCCTTTGGCGGGGCCGGTTTTGGCCCCCGGGCCGCATGTTTGACACACCTGCCTTACATGAACCCAATAGTAACTAAATTTGATCCTGTTTCTGGTAAATATTAAAGTATTTTAAGCCAGGTGATTCAAATATACGACTTGGGGCCAAGTCCAGCCTGTGGGATGGATATTAATCATTTTATTTCAGATTCCACATCCAGACCAATTAAATCTGAAGTGGGTCGGATCAGTAAAATACTATCATAATAAACTATAAAACTACTACAAATTTTTTAAATGTAAATATCTTCATGTCATTTTACTGTATTTACACTAAAACAAACTATTATTTCACAAAAACACAAATAACTTGACATAACTTGAATAACACAAATATGAACAGTTTCAAATGTGTGTACATCCACTGTGATCTGTTACATTACATGTGTAAATGATAAACTGAGACAGAATATTGTTAAAATTGCATTTAGTTTTAGTTATTCACATTGTTTTAAAGGATACTTGGTAGATATAAAGACTTTCATTGTATAATTTTACTTTTTTCACTCTAAAACATAAGGAATGTTTGGAGTTGACATTATTTGTACGTCATTATGTTATTATTTCACTGGTCCGGCCCATTTCAGACCAATTTGGCCTAATATTGCCCCTGAACTAAAATGAGTTTGCCCCCCCTGATCTAAGCACTAGCCACTACAGCAGCATAAACATACATATCCCACAGTGCATTGCAGCAGTGTTACAGATTTATAATTATCATAGTCTCTGTTTTATTAGATTTTTTCTGCTTTCCTTTATCCTCATTATGCGATACACTTTTTATTGTGGTGTTGGTAGAGTTGGTCATGTGACCACAGGCTCCATGGTTGTTCTGTGTGACCTTTGACCCACCCAATCGGTCGTGACACCACCAGCTCGACCTGCGGCTCTGGCTTAGACTCCAGGATGATGTTGTAGACCTCGTTGAATGTGGCTCCCTGAAGAACCCGACCGTTCCACTCCAGAACCTGATCACCTGAAAACAGGTTCCGGGACAGACCGTTAGTGTCCTGAGCCCACGGACTATGAACTGAAATGGTTTTAATTCAGGTGACACGTGTTTCTGTTGTTTAACCTTATATGACTTTTGTTATGAGCTCAGTTTGACTGAGACAGAACCTGGTCTGGTGAGTGTTCACCTGGTCTCAGATGTCCCACGGTGTCGGCCAGACTTCCCCTCTTCACTTTAGTGATGAACGCACAAAGACGACCGGACTCTGTCATCTTCCCCCCAACCACCTGAAAACATACGCTGAACGTCAAGTACAGACACAAGAGGAGGAAGACGAAAAATAAAAAGAAGAAAAAGGAGGAAATGGAAGAAGAATGCAAGAGTCACCTTCAGTCCCAGCAGAGCGCCTGTATCTGCAGGAACCGTCCCATCCTTCATCCTCTTGTTCAGCAGAATCCGACCAATCAGACGCTCTCCGTCCTTAGATGGTTGCCATGTGACCGGATGCTGTGAAGTCACAAGTGCAAACAAGTGGTGGTTTCTTAGCAACAGCAAACCACTGGGTTCAGGTGCTAAACTGAAGCAGAGTTTATTATAAGGAGGTTCACTTAGAACCTCAGTACTGAAGTACCAGTACAACGGGTCACATGATGATAAGTAAAGGGGCGGAGCTCTGTCCTACCATAGACATCGGTGCCGGTTCTCCGGGCCACGACCCATGATCCCACCATTGGCTGTCCATGTCTCCTAGCAACAAGAAAGAGAAGGGGTCAGAGGTCATGGTTTACAGCTGCATTAAACCGATCATTCCCAGGATATTTGATCATAAGAAGAACGAAGAACATTTTAAAACTCAAACACAAAAAAAAACAAAGCTACAAATAACTCAAATTAACCTAAATCAAAGACAAAATGTCTTTATTATGATTTATTTCATTCCTATAAAATACATTTGTTCAGATTAAAAAGCCGACTTCGTTTTTTTTATTTTGCGACAAAAACACAGTTCTACTCGACTCTTTCACTTTTCCATTACGAAAAAGGACCTGGAATCTGGACCTGATAATAGTATTTTAGAACCGCCTTAGCCGAAAGTCCAAAATGTTGGGACCGACACCAAAACGTGACGTCACGACACTGCAGACACTGATGGTCAGACCGTTTTCTCTTGGTTCTTTTAAAGACCAATCAGTGTCTGCAGTGTCCTGACGTCACGTTCTGGTGTCGGTCCAACATTTTAGAACCTCGACTGAGGCGGTTCTAAAAAACTAATATCGGGTCCAGATTCCAGGTCCTTTTTCATAATGGAAAAGCGAAAGAGTCGAGTAGAGTAGAGCCGGTACCATGGAGTGGA